>ML374606.1:32643-45424 GCA_005239525.1 Nicotiana knightiana | reverse complement strand
TAAAAATTAAAAACTACCTACACCCGGTTCAATTAAAAACCCTTGGAAAAGAACCGTGGTCCAAAGAAAAACCAAGGGGGATTTAGTATACTACCTAAAAGAATTTTTTTGGTATTTCTTTTAGACCTACTTCCTTCAAGAAAACTGTCTAGGAGATCCATCGTCAGGAAGAGTCCACATATTTCTATTTAAATTTTTTTGCTTTGTTAAAAACTTACCAACAAGAAAAACTAAAACTACTAACAAGAAATCATACCAAACAATAAATCACAACAAATATTTACAACACCCCACACTTAAATAATGCAGTGTCCTCAGTGCCTCACATATAGAAAAAACAAGAAATAAAAGTAAGGTGCAAGAAAACTCCCTGATCCAAGTAGCTTCGCCATCCTTTCCGTTAGTCNACACCCCACACTTAAATCATGCAGTGTCCTCAGTGCATCACATATAGACAAAGTAAGAAATAAAAGTAAGGTGCAAGAAACTCCCTGATCCAAGTAGCTTCGCCATCCTTTCCATTAGTTTTGCTTCCCCTGCTCCTTCGAGCATCCGCTTGAATCACTTTATGCCTCCACTTTGAACTTATGAATTGGATCCCAAGTTTTGAATCTGCTCTATGATCATGCTCCTAGGGTGGTGGAACAAATGTGCCTGGCCCAATAAAACAATTTAGTAATCTGCGCTTCTTGGCCTTTCGACCAAATGTGTACTCCTTACTTTCTGGAAAGAAGAATTCCAGAATATAGGCATCTTGCTTTATCCCTCAAATCCTCAAGGGGTTCGGATAACTCTATTTGCATATCATCATCCAAACACAATGTGAAACAATGGTTGGAGTGTGTACCAACATCCTCAACACTAACTACACTAGATTCAACAAAGTATGCATCATCGATGTCCTTGGTTAACTCTAGTATCGTTTCTACCACATCAGCATCCTCCAATGTCAGTTCCAACCTGGGTGGTTCTTCAATAGATGGCCTGGCTGGCGGGTTCTCTCTTTCCTCTACGTATAGTGACTCAAACTCGAGAGCCTTTGGCCATACCCCTTTTTCCTCAAGTGCTAACACCCAATCTGCCAGTTTTTCACCGTTCATATCATCCAGATTCATCCAACATTCATCCAAAGGGTCCCCAACAGTCAGGGATGCATCATCTTTTTTTGAGAGCACATTCACAGTATGAATAAGAGAGCAGTTGGCGAACTCACTAGGTCGCCTCATAGACTTCTGCACGTTGAAAGTGATTTCTTCATCATTGAGCCTCATCTTAAGTTCACCAGTCTCACAATCGATAGGAGCTTTGCTTGTGGCCAAAAATGGCCTTCCCAAGATTATGGGAATTTCCACATCCACTTTGCAGTCTAATATCACAAAATCAGCAGGAAATACAAACTTCCCCACTTGAACCAATACATCATCCAGAATACCTGACGGTCTCTTCACCGTCCTATCAGCAAGTTGTAGCAGCGTGGAGGTGAGACTAGCTCTACCAATCCCCAGTCTTTTATATATGGCCAGCGACATCAGATTAATGTTGGCCCCCAAGTCACATAGAGCTTTGGTGAAAGCTAAGTTTCCAATGGTACAAGGAATTTTGAAACTCCATGGGTCAGACAACTTTTCAGCAATAGGGCGCGTCACCACCGCACTACAAGTCTGAGTAAGGGTGACAGTAGCCAGATCTTGGAAGTCAACTTTTCTGGACATCAAGTCCTTCATCATTTTAGCGTAACCAGGCATTTCCTTCAACGCATCAATCAATGGGATATTTACCTGTATTTGCTTTAGCATGTCCAAGAACTTTTTGTACTGTTCATCCTTTTGGTATTTGGCCAGCCTCTGAGGGAATGGAGCTGGCGATCTCTTTTTCCCAGGGATTTGGGACTTTTCTTTCTCAGCTACCACCTCAACTACCGGCTTCTAGGCTATCTCCACTTCTTTTTCAGTCTCACTCTGTGCACTGGGTTCTCCTTCAGTAGGTTGCACTGTTACCTTGGTCAAGTTTGTTGAATCATCAAGTTCAATCGGCATGGGTACCAGTGTCTCGGCCTGTCTGCTTTCACGAGCTCTCTCCAGTTCCAAGTTTAAGTCTCTGCCACTGCGGAGAGTCACTGCCATCAGCTGCCTTGGGCCCTGGTCCATAGGATTTACCTGAGTATCTGCAGGTAAAGTTCCAGGAGGACGATTGTTCACTGCCATAGATATCTGGCCCAACTGTACTTCAATATTTTTAATAGCTGCATCATGTACATCTACTCTCTCACTGATTTTGGCATTTGACCCAATAACCTGCTGCATCATAGCTTCTAACCTGGAAAACCCATCTTCTTGCTTTCCCCCCTGTTGATGCTGAGGAGGGTAGTATGCTTGTTGTTGATTCTGATGGTTATAACCTTGTGGCCTCTGATACGGTGCTGCATTACCTTGTTGTCCCCTGACACCCATATTTCCACTGTTCTGCTGTTGGTGGGGTGGTCTATATGGTTGAACTTGCTGACCCCAGTTCTGCCCCCCTTGTCTCTGGCTTCCATAATTCGACACATAATTCATATTTTCTGGATAAGGAGGGTGATGACATTCTGCATTCCAGTGATTACCAAGTGGTTGACTAATGCAAGATGTGCATAAACCCCCATTGGTTGTGTCTACGATGTGTAACTGCTACTTTTGTCCTGATTCCTCCACCTTCTTAGTAAGTATACTCATATGTTTTATCAAGGTGGCCACGTTCTCTGCAATAGTATTAGTTGGATCGAATGGCACTGAGTGAACTACAGGAGTAATGGGTGCATTCCTTGTTGTCCATCCTGAATTCTGTGCCATTTTATCAAGTAAGATTTGACTTTCTCTCCACGTTTTGCTCAAGAATGCTCCACCAGCCGAAGCATCAACATTTGCTTTAACAGTATCAGCCAAACCCATATAAAAATGCTGCCCCAACATTTGCTCTGGAATACCATGATGTGGACAGATAACCAGCATCCCCTTAAATCGTTCCCATGTCTCTTGCAGTGTTTCAACTGGTTTCTGTCTGAAGCTCAAGATTTCATCAATTTGTTGAGCAGTCTAGTTGGGTGGATGAAACTTGTTCACGAACTGTTTGACTAACTCCTCCCATGTGGTAAGGGAATTAATGGGGAGTGAGTTTAGCCAAGTCTGGGCAGCGCCAGTCACTGAGAATGGAAACAACAACAGTTTTATTGCCTCTTGGGTGACGTTTGGCTGCCTCTGAGTTTTGCAAATTGACAGGATGTTTTTCAAATGCTGCTAGGGGTCTTCGATGTATGACCCTGAGAATAGCCCTTTGTTCTGCAATAAGTGCAACATATTATTTGTTATCTGGAAAGACTCGGCCTGAATCTGAGGGACCAGTATTGCGGTGGCCAAATTCTCAGCTGTGGGTTGTGCCCAGTCATATAAGGGAGCCTCTGCCCCTATTTGAGCAACTGGGTCTACCAAACTATCCCCATTATTGTTCCGGTTGTGTGGATCTTCCACGTCAGTTTCAATTTGTTCAATTTATGGTTGATGTTTGCTTTTTCGGTTGGTCCGGTTTAGGGCCTTAAAAACTTTCTCGAGGTCTGATAAGGCTTCAACTACTTCACCAGTCCTCGATGAGTTTCTAGGTATGCACCTGCAATACGTTAGAACACGTTAAACTTTCAATGTAAAAACGAAAATTTAAAGAAAATTGATTATATTTTAAAATTTTTGTATTTCTTCCAACTCAATTGATAATACCATTAAATTCCCCGGCGACGGCACCAAAATTTTATCACGCTCAACTATGTCTAATAAAAGACTAAACGGGCGTTGCAATTATAATCCGGGTTATTATGCCCAGAGTCGATCCCATAGGGAATTAACGTATCCATCAAATCTTTAGAATACGTAACNTCTCTCAAGTAATTATGATAATTTACTAGACGCACTCTCTCAAGTTACGCTAGCTAGATTGCATTACAGTTCACTTTAGATTGCACCCGAGGTATCGTTATCCCTAATCCAACCTCTAAACCCTCGGTTATGACTCTCGTCTATACTCTGGGAGTGGTATTGCTCAAACAACTACCTAAATATGCACTCTCTCTCAAGTAGATACATAATAAATAGGAACAGCTAATTGAGGGCCCTTTCAATAAACTACAACAAGAACGTAGTTGAACAAATAGAGATTAATCAACCAATCAAAACTATATTAATAACACAATACGTTCATCCCCCAACGGGTTCCACCAAAACCCTAGATTAATAAAATTAGCTAATAATATTCATAAGAATCAATTNCTTCAAGTTGTGTTTTTGGGTCTATTTATATGTTTGGAATAAACCCTAAACATGTAGGAGACTTCTATTCCAACCGGGAAGCACTTAGAACTCGTTAAACTCGGAATTGACCGGACCTCGGGACCCAGGCGTTTGGGCTGAAACACCCCCTTAAAGCCAGGGCAGACCTGGCTTTAGGGCTATAACGCCCCACTAACGCCAGGCTGACCCTAGCTTTAAGGGCCAAACGCCCCACTAACGCCCGGGTTGGCCTGGCTTTAAGGCCAAAACGCCCGGATATAGCCCGGGTCACTCCTTTTCGACTCTTGATCGTATTTTCGAGTTCATGCATCCATTTAGCTCGGTTTCCATCTCCAATGCACCTACACATGAAATAAACTCCATTATTCACATAAAAAGTGTATTTTTATCATTAACGCACATAAAATGTAAGGCATATAACTTGTTAAACCATGAATTCTAGCCACGCATCAGTCCACACGGATGAAAAGACTAGAGACGCCTTGATTCAACTCCTATTTGAATTCAAAGATGTATTTGCTTGGTCCTACAATGACATGCCCGGACTAAGTATGGACTTGGTGGTACACAAATTGCCAACCTACCCCGGTCATCCACCTGTCCAAAAAAACCAGAGGAAATTTAAAACAGACATGAGTGACAAGATCAAAGAAGAGGTCGCTAAACAACTAAAGGCTGGAGTAATCTGAATGGTCCAATACACCACCTGGCTGGCCAATGTGGTTCTGGTGCCTAAAAAGGACGGAAAGGTCCGAATATGTGTCGACTACCGGGATCTAAATAAATCAAGTCCCGAAGATAATTTTCCGCTGCCAAACATACACATCCTAGTTGACAATTGTGCCAAACATGAGGTACAATCTTTTGTCGATTGCTATGCCGGATATCAGTGTTAATGGATGAAGAGGATGCATAAAAGACAACCTTCAATACACCCTGGGGAACATACTGTTACCGGGTCATGCCATTTTGTTTAAAGAACGCTGGGGCAACTTATATGAGGGCCATGACCGCCATATTTCACGACATGATGCATCAGGAGAATTGAGGTATTCGTGGATGATGTGATCATTTAGTCCAGAACCCAAACTGACCATGTGCAGCATTTGAGGAAATTATTCGAACGCCTGCGCAGATATGATTTGAAATTAAACCCAGCCAAATGCGCTTTCAGAGTTCCATCCGGAAAATTACTGGGATTTATAGTCAGTCGACGGGGCATTGAGCTGGACCCAACAAAGATAAAATCTATCCGGGATCTCCCACCCCAAGACTAAAAAGGAAGTCATGAGTCTGTTGGGTAGGTTGAATTATATCAGCAGGTTCATCGCTCAGTTGACCTCCACATGCGAGCCTATATTCAAGCTATTGAAAAAAGATGCGGCCATCAAATGGACAGACGAGTGCCAGGACGCTTTTGACAAGATCAAAGAATATTTGTCAAATCCTCCAGTGTTAGTCCCACCAGAACCAGGGAGACCTCTGTTCCTATACCTGGTGGTGCTAGAAAACTCCTTTGGGTGTGTTCTCGGGCAACACGATGCAACCGGGAAGAAACAGCAGGTCATTTATTACTTAAGTAAGAAGTTCACAAGCTACAAAGCCAAGTATTACCAGTTAGAAAGGACTTGCTGCGCTCTAACTTGGGTTGCTCAGAAGCTCCGACATTATTTACTGGCTTATACCACCTACCTCATCACGAGGCTGGATCCTTTGAAATACATATTCCAAAAGCCAATGCCCACTGGGAGATTAGAAAAATGGCAAATCTTGATCACGGAACTCGATATTGTCTGTCACTCGCACAGCTATGAAAGCTGAAGCATTGGCCGATCATCTGGCTGAAAATCCGGTTGATGATGAATACCAACCCTTGAGCACTTATTTTCCGGATGAAGAAATCAACTCCGTCGAAATAATTTCGGAAGGCGCTGAAACCTAGTAAATGTTCTTCGACGGAGCAGCCAATGCGAAAGGTATTGGGATAGGAGCAATCTTGATTTCACCCACAGGACAACACTACCCAGCCACGGCCCGCCTCCGTTTCTTCTGCACAAACAATACTGCTGAATATGAAGCTTGTATAATGGGCATGAACATGGCCATTGACATGGATGTAGAAGAGTTTTTTATCATGGGGGACTCCGATTTGATCATTAAGCAGGCTCACGGAGAGTGGGAAACTCAGGATGTTAAACTCCTTCCCTACAGACAGTATGTGGAGAATCTTAGTAAGCGATTTAAAGCCGTCGAGTTCAGATATATTCCTCGGTGCCACAACGAGTTAGCTGATGCACTGGCCACCCTAGCTGCCATATCCGGGTAATGTTCACATAGACCCATTGGAGATCCAAATCAAGGAAAGACATGGTTATTGCAACACGGTCGAAGTAGAACCTGATGTCCAACCATGGTATCGTGATATTATAAGATTTTTGAAGACAAGAGAATATCCCGAGCAGGCCAACGGAGACCAAAAGAGAACCATCTGAAGGCTCGCCAGCAGTTTCTTCCTAAGTGGGGAAGTACTGTATAAAAGGAATCCTGATCTAAACCTGTTAAGATGTGTAGACGCCAAAGAAGCCGAAAGGATCATTGGCGAGGTCCATTCAGGAGTATGCGGTCCCCACATGAATAGGTACGTCCTCGCAAAGAAAATCTTGCGGGCTGGATATTATTGGATGAACGTGGAGAAATATTGTTTTGATTTCGTCCGGAAGTGCCATAAGTGTCAAATACATGGCGACCTAATCCATGCACCACCATCAGAACCGCATCCTATGTCGGCACCCTGGCCATTTGTTGTCTGGGGAATGGATGTTATTGGGCCAATCGAGCCAAGGGCCTCAAACGGGCATATATTCATTTTGGTTGCTATCGACTATTTCACAAAATGGGTCGAGGCCATCACGTTCAAAGTTGTCACTAAGAAAGCGGTGGTGGATTACGTGCATGCTAATATCATCTATCGTTTTGGTATCCCAAAAACTATCATTACCGACAATGTCGCGAATCTAAACAGTAACTTGATGAGGGAGGTATGTGAACAGTTCCAGATAACACACAGCAAGTCGATCCCTTACCGGCCCAAACCCAATGGCGCCATTGAAGCAGCAAACAAAAACATCAAGAAAATTCTCAGAAAAATGATTCAAACATCCAGGCAATGGCATGAAAAGATGACTTTTGCATTGTTGGGATATCGCACAACCGTGCGCACATCGGTTGGACCCCTTACCAATTGGTTTATGGCACTGAAGCCTTAATACCCGCTGAAGTCAAAATTCCTTCCCTTCGGATTATTATCGAAGCAGAAATTGAGGACAATGAGCGGGTCAAGACCCGACTGGGGCAATTAACTCTGATTGATGAGAAAAGAATTGTCGCAGTGTGCAACGGACAATTATACCAGCAAAGAATGGCCCGCGTTTACAACAAGAAAGTGTGACCTAGGAACTTCGAAGTAGAGCAACTCGTTTTAAGACGTATCCTCCCGCACCACGAAGAAGGGAAAGGAAAATTCGCCCCAAACTGGAAAGGTCCATACATCATAAGGAAATTTCTACCAAAAGGAGCGTTATACCTGGGGGACATCGAAAGAAATGACCCCGAAACGGATGTCAATGCAGATGATGTCAAAACGTACTATGTCTGATCCTCCATATATATATTTTCAAATGTTCTCCGGTTGGGATGACGAAGGCTTTCATTCTCGCTACCCAAACACCATTAACCCTTTTTGAAAACCCTTTGTGCCGGTTACTCTTCTTTGATTACCCTCTTTGGAACCCGAAAGTATTATCGAATCCAACAAAAAAAAACTTCCTGAACTACGTTCGACTTGATTCCGAAAGGATACGTAGGCAGCCTCTCCCTGGGGTTCAGTCACACCAAAATAAAAATCCACATTTCCTCAAGAGTTTAAGCTGGGGCAGATATTATATTGTTTGGTGATAATTTGGCCGAAGAGGTTCCAAAGTTGTAATTCAATACAATTTTTTCTCACCAAAACCCTGTTCAAGTGCTTCCGATCAATTGGTAAAAATGCTTAAAGTTGGAGGATACAGTGTCGAATCTGGTGCAAGCAAATGAGAGAAACAAAATGAGAAAGTCTTATCGGTGAAAACCCACACGGGCACCGTAAAGTGACGGTAAGCAGAGAAATTAAAAATGAGAGAGTCTTGTTAGTGAAAACTCGCAAAGAGCACTACAAGGCGATGGTGAGAAGAGAAATGAGAGAGGTTAGTTGGTGAAAACCCGCAAAGGGCGCCACTGATAGAAAAGGATAATGGGTCACCGACATGGACGCAGTCCAGGGCAAGGTTTCTCAATCTCAAGGTAATAATTATGATGAATTTCTGAGACTCAGACGGTTTACACGGATCAGGCATCCAGTCCAAAGGGCATGTCATGTTCGTTGAAGTCCACATCCACTCAAGATAAGTCCTTCTTTCCTTTCCCCGAAAGGGACACCTTTTGTTTAAATTCGTTGTCCATTATGTCATTTATTTTTCTTTTGAATCCCTTTCGGTCTAACTTTGTCACGAAACTAAGGCAAAGAAAAGAGGGCAAGACTAATTTACAGGGCTCTCGTTTGACGCGGGTCAATATGCAAAAGGCACCCAACCTCGTTAGGGGCATCGAGTCGATCCCGACTGGCCACAATGGCCGATGATTCAAACTCAAAACCTTGAAAGGAGAAAACCAAATTGAAGTGCCCATAAAGGTGAATGAAGTTGAAAGGTTGAGCCCTGCATGACTAACTATCTTCGCTAGGTTTGAAAAGCCGAAGTATTCCAAATGACTTATAGTTACAATTGGAAGAAAAGTCAGAAGTGAAAAGCCAATGAAGGCAAAATAAAGTTGGAAAGGTTAAGTCCCACACGACTAACCGTCGCAGCAGAATTTGAGGAGCCAAAACTCCCCCCTGATACTCTGGAAATCCAAAAGAAAAAGCAAGTGAAAAGCCTACAAAGGCAAAACAAAGCCAGGATACTGGATTCCACGCGACCAATTGCCATCCCGAAAGACAAGATCCCCGGGATTAGAGATGAAACCACCCAATCCCCAGCAAACAAGAAAGTGTTTAAGGTCTTCATTAAAAGAACTGAGGTCCAGCAGTTAAAAATCAAGGCCGCAAAACCAACCACCGTTTCAAAATAACGAATTGTTCTTTGTTTGAAGGAAACAGGTGCAACTCAAAAGCGACCATGCAACAAGCAGGTGCAACCACAAGAAATTTGCGCAAGGTCTAGAAGGAGCTCCGCAGCATTGACTCCAAACAAAGGGAAGTTTTTTCCAAGAAATCTTTTTCCTCATGCATAAAAAATAAAAATAAAAAAATAAAAAAAGAAGAAGAGATGAAGAATTGAAGTTGAAAATAACCCAAAGTAGTATGGGGCCTCCAATCCCCAACTACACCTTTTCCGATGTGGGTGTACACGCTCTCTAGTCGATGCTAATTAAGGGTATACATTCCCTGATTGATGTTTTTCTTTTCCAGTTAAGGGTATACGTTCCCTAACTGATGCTTTGCTTTTCCGATTAAGGTATACATTCCCTAATTAATGTTTTCTTTGCCAATCAAGGGTATACACTCCCTGGTTGATTTTTTCTTTTCCAATCAAGGGTATACACTCCCTGGTTGATGCTTTCTTTTTCAATCAAGGGTATACACTCCCTGGTTGATGCTTCCTTTCCTAATCAAGGGTATACACTCCCTATTTGATGTCTTATTTTCCAATCAAGGGTATACACTACCTGGTTGATTTTCTTTTCCCCACGCAGGGTATACACTCCCGTAGTCGATGCCAATCAAGGGTATACACACCCTAGTTGATACTTCTTTTCCAATCAAGGGTATACACTCCATGGTGGATGTTTTATTTTCCAATCAAGGGTATACACTCCCTAGTTGATGTCTTATTTTCCAATCAAGGGTATACACTCCCTTGTGGATTTTCTTTTCCCGACACAGGGTACACACTCCCGTAGTTGATGCTAATCAAGGGTATACACTCCCGTAGTTGATGTTTTCTTTTACGATCAAGGATATACACTTCATGATTGATGCTTTCTTTCCAATCAAGGGTATACACTCCCTGGTTGATGCTTTCTTTTCCAATCAAGGGTATACACTCCCTAGTTGATTTTCTTTTCCCGACACAGGGTATACACTCCCATAGTCGATGCCAATCAAGGGTATATACTCCCTAGTTGATGTTTCCTTTTTCAATCAAGGGTATACACTCCCTGGTTGATGTCTTATTTTCCAATCAAGGGTATACACTCCCTAGTTGATTTTCTTTTCCCGACACAGGGTATACACTCCCATAGTCGATGCCAATCAAGGGTATACACTCCCTGGTTGATGCTTTCTTTTCCAATCAAGGGTATACACTCACTAGTTGATCCTTCCTTTTCCAATCAAGGGTATACACTCCCTGGTGATTTTCTTTTCCCGACACAGGGTATACACTCCCATAGTCGATGCCAATCAAGGGTATACACTCCCTGGTTGATGATTTCCTTCCCAATCAAGGGTATACACTCCCTGGTTGATGTTTTATTTTCCAATCAAGGGTATACACTCCCTGGTTTATTTCTTTTCGAACATAGGGTACACAATCCGTAGTTGATTTTATTTTGCAACATAGGGCTCCCAACCCCTAGTTGATCCCGCTTTGAGATATAGTATATCCACCCCCTAATCTTCAGTAACTCCGGGTGCACCAGTCCGACTTTTCATTGCTTTCAATAATGAAGTAGCATAGAGTTTGTTACAATAAATCACGAAATTTTCCTAGTGAAATATGGGGCAGAAAATTTCGTTCGTTTGTTTTGATTTTTGTGCAGATTACGTTTCTAGGACATTGGAACTCGAGACGACCAAAAGAAGAAGTTTCGATCCCAAAAAAAAATAACAAAAACAAAAAGAGGAAAGAGATGATTGAATCCAAAAGTGCACAAACGGGGAAGATGTGGACTATTCAGGACGAGATTGAAGTCGTCCGTCCAGTATATCCTGCTTTGATTCGAGGAACGACAAGACAAAACCAGCACCTGCGACTAACAAGCATCCGGATCCAGGTCAGAGTCAGCAAAAGATCAAGACTCAAGACGAAGTCTTAGATAGGAATCTTGTAATTTAGCAGCTGATAGGTTTTAGTTAGTCCTTCGTTTTGTACTTGGGTGTAATAAGGAGATAAGCAGCAGTAACGGCAACAACCACAGTGAAATCACAGTTACCTCATAGTCCCAGCTACCAAAACCTCCAGAACTACACTGACCTCATTCCTTTATAGCCAAGGATATGTAGGCAACCTTTGAAGCAGGGTTCGGTCAAACTTTTCAAAACGCTTCACTTGGAGTATTTGAAGAGGTAAAAGTTGTTCATAACTGCTCACTTTTTCTTTGCCCGAAAACACGAGGGGCAGTTGTGAGCATGTAATTTTTCACCTACTAAATACTTCGACAAAATTAGATAAGTAAATTAATCTTATGGATTTGGTTGAATTTTGGTGTTAATTGTGAATTTTTTTGCATCGTATATTTATAATTCGTCTTCTAAAATTATTTTTAATTGCATAATTAGGTGCATCGTTATTATCAAAGAATTATGAATTTATTTATAAATAATTGAATTAAGTAGCAAACAAATTATGATTATTTGAGGTAATGTAGTTTTGATAACTGATTGCTAAAATTAATCATTTTTTTTATCTGACAAAACTATAGATTTAATTAGGAGTATTGAATTAATTGTTTTATTCTTAATTAATCTATAATTAGACAAGATAAAGACGAAATTGATTATTGCATCTTTTAAATTTAATTAGGTTTGATTTTAATTAGATTAATTAGTTTAAAATTAAGATTAGAATGTTAAAAATCGGACCTGGGCCAAGAAAGACCCAGGCCCAATTCTTTATTGACACCATCCAAACGACCCAGCCCAATACACTTTTATCCGGCCTGCCCCAACGCCCATCCCGAACGACCCTGTTTCATCCCCTCAAGCCTCATGGTCGTTGGATCTTATTGATCCAACGGTCCTAAACTAAGGACCCCTAAGTATAAAGTTGTCCAAAGCCTACCCCCACACCCCATTTGAACTCAAAGCCTTAGACCTCCCACAGACCCTCTCTCTCTTCTGTATAACAAAACCCTAGCCGCCCTAGGATTCCCACCTTGCTCCCCCCATCGGAAATCGCCTACCGGTGGCGGTCGACCTCCAAACAACCCCAAACCTTCACCCTACAACCCTCTATTCATCCTCAATCACCCCCTGCCATTGATTTCATCAGAAACCTGCTCAAATCCCTCAAGTTTTAGATCTAAGAATCTGAAACCCTAGTTACCTATTATCGGCCGATCCAGGAACAATTAATGTCTCATACCTACATGAGTCAATAGCTCTTGATGAGAGCTATTGATTCATGTGGGTTTGAGCTATTTTCAAACCCTTC
>ML374606.1:578-32085 GCA_005239525.1 Nicotiana knightiana | reverse complement strand
CCCCCCCCCCCCCCCCCCCGGAGTACGGCCAAGGTCTAGTGACCTCAAAACTTTCTGGCCAAAACCACCTTGCTGGTACTCCCCCTTCTTTCTATGTGTTTCGTGTATTTTTTTAGCATGAATAGGCGTAGTTTAATAAGGTTTTTTTTCTTCTTTGTGTCACTATTTTTTTTTTGACTTTTTTTATCATCTGTTTTCATTATCTTCTTTCGCCTGTTCATGCTGGATTGGTTTGAAATCCCAGAAATATGTTTTGATAAAACCTGTGCTTAGCCTAGATTGTGTCGTTTGTTTCATGGCTATAATTTTTCTTCTTTTGTTTTTTTGTCTCCTTTCATTGTTTTCTTCTAACTGTTTACATTCCTGCTTCATTGTTTAGTGTAGGCTCTAAGTGTATTTCCTGGCAGCCAGATTTTAATTTGCTCTCGCCAATTAAGTAATTAGGGTTCTTTGATGATCATGATCCCTAACTTAGGTCTTGTCATTGTTTGTATGTAGGACTATCTTTCTTGATTTTCCTTACCTTCGAGTCATTTAATTCAGTATTAACATCTTATGTCTAGTCATGACTGTTTTGCAACCATGTTCAGTCACGTAGGATTTCATGATAATCAACGTTGATTTATTAGTTGCTTTACTTATTAAAATTAATAGTTGCCTTTATTGGTTCATGTTGCTAGTATATAATACATGTTTTTGTTTAGTTATCAGTGTTAAAATTAGGAGTCTACAACCTTACTAGTTCATGGTTGTCTCACTGATTAATTGTTCCATGCTTGACTTAGTTGCTCGATTAATTAGGGACTAGTTAATTTTTGAACAAGTGTAGAGTCATCAACCATTTTAGTTTAATCCTACATTCAAGGCTGCCTTCATAAGACATCTTGCTTTAATAGTTTGACCTAAATTAGCAACCTCTTAAGTAATTGGCTAAATCTTTTAATTTGTCCAAGATAATTTAGGGTTAACTAAAATAAATCGTTCAACATAGGCTTAGTATCTCTGATTTTAATAATTGACTGGACTAAATCAGTTAACTTAATTTAAGGAGTCAAAACTAATTGGCTTAATTTAATTAATTGACTTAAACATAAGTAAGTAGTATGAAACTAACTCTAGGCATTTAATCAATTAACCTTTAATTAATTAACTCAACCTTAGTTAAGAACAACTAGTTGTCACCTAAAGGACATAACTACTGTAAGTTAACTAGAGTTAAATGATAACCCAAGTAAGTAACCCTGGTTACCTAATGGTAAACATAGGGACTTCAAGGGGCACATTAGGTAATATATATTAGGAAATCAGATTTATAAGGGTAAAAAAGTCTTTTAATGGGTAAGAAAATTCTAGAATAGGGGCAGATGCCACAAAGATAAGGTTGACAGATGCCTTATGTACTATTGAGTGCTGTTTTTCAGCTTTGGATAGGGAATATTCCAAAGAATATCCCATCTTTGAGCTCCCTATAAATAGACTTTCTTTTTACATATTCTAGACCTCTTTTTTTGGACACAAAAACTTCTTTTACAGACTGAAATTTTTACACTGAAAAGCACTATCTCATATTCTGAAATTTCTTTTCAGAAAATTGAACTTACTACCCTTGCTCACTAAAAATCATTTCCAAACTTATGAAATGGCTCTTGTTTGTTTGGTGATCTGATTCTCAAAGATTTTGTTGCATACACTCTCAAACTCTAGGGCTGGTTTTTCTACTGCTGCTACTGGTTTTCTGGTTAATCTTTTGGTTGCTGGTGATCTTCCCTCTTTATTTGCTGTATTGTTGTTACATGACCTTTATTTGGTCAGGATTTTTGGGCTGGTTTTCTCTTTAAACGGTATGCAACTGTTGATATTATTGAAAGACTCAAAAATGTGAATTTCATCTTCCTCTTTGCTTGAATTTATCTCCTTATATAGGTGAATTTTTGTTAATCTTTTTTTTCTCTCTCTCTCTCTAATCTGGTATGAAATCTGAAAGTAGGACTGATTAATATATTGATAATAAAATCTGAATATGTATGTCTATATTCCTGAAATCAGAATGTATTTGGTAATAGATTTCATCTTTGTGTTTGTTTCTTAGTCTATTAGTAAAGTAAATTGCATTAAGGTAGATGAATTTGACCTTTCAATTGTCAAATTCACCCTATAATAGTGCACAAAACAGTAGTATAGATGGATGAAATTCACCCTCAAAAGGGTACGAAGTATGTAGTTAAAAGGGTATTAGAGTTGAGGAATCTGAACCTCTGAATAGTCAGGTTCATCCTCTAAAATTCCTAAATAATCAAAGTTTCTATATAGTTTAGAATTATGTTAGTAGTAGCACTAGGGTAGATGAATCTGACTCCGTAATAGTCAAATTCACCCCTTGATAGTGCATAAACAGTATCTTAGGGTGCTAAAAATCACCCTTTATGGATAGAAAGTGGATAATCAAAGGCTCCTTAGAGGAAAGAATCTGAATCCTCAATATGATCAGATTTATTCTCTAAAACACACATAAATAATCAAAGTCAAGGAATAAGCATGGCCTAAAGGTCCAAGATATAACAATGATATCCTGGGGTTGAGTTTGATCCTTTCATGATCATATTCGTGCCAAACGAGTACATAAATGATTATGTCCTTAGAACAGATAAACATAAGCATCATCAGGATTGGAATTGACCTTCTCATGGTCATTTTGGTTCTGATGAATGCATACCACCTAGTGAGTTGGGGTGTTCTACATATTACAAAGAGAAAGCTTGAATGAGAGGCCTCAAGGGAGCTTCAAGTCAGAAAATTAGTTGGAATTTTTATTTCAGTTTCTTTCGTTCGAAAAATGTATAGTAGCAGTCGAGTTATAATTCCCCTGAATCGATTTTTCAATTCTCATTGTAATGTAATTTAAGATTGGACTGTACACTTAATTTAGTTTTATTCATGTTTTTCTAAAATTCGAATTTACATTCTATCTATTCTAAAAATGACATTAGGTAAAGAACGCATGTGAGATCTGTAAAAACACTTTACTGGATCTCGAAAAATGGTTGTTTCAAAAATTCAGTTAGAGTTTCGACATAAATAAAGTCAGTTAGATTATCTTCAGCCTATTTTGTGTCTTATAAATCTGCGAAAAATCAATGTATACATATGTGTGAATTTCAAGCCTTTAGAAACATGAGATCAGGCTGTTTAAAAATTGGTAAGAATCACTGTCTCAAAATTAATAAGACTACATGTGGTTCGATCTTTGCTAGAAATTATAAAAGTTATGAAAGTAGCATAATTTTACCTCGCCAATCCATTTCAGAGTTAGTGAGTACTTTAGACTTATGTTTAGGCTGCCTAAAAAGGGAAAACCGGGAAAAACCTGTTGTGTTATGCTCATAAATGTATGTATGAATGAACATGTGTTTTGATTACCATGTTTCCTATTTATTCATCAAACTGAAAAGTAAAGATCATTAAGACTTAGTTTAATTTCCTAAACTAGTGACCTCCCTATAAACTAGCCACAATTAGGATTGGCCAAAAGAGTTGAAACAACTTTGAGCTAAAACATGGCCATAGCCCAAAAATCTTGCCCCTTTAGATTGAAATTTGATAAAGAGTCGAATATTATTCTAAAATCACCATAACCTCCACTCGGGAGTGACAACTCATGTCCCGGTCTTCAACTTCAAATTATAATAAAAATCACATGTTGTAAACGTCGGGTGCATTTCATGTGGCGTAGTTATAATGTGTCCAAAAAATAAGCAAGTGCACGCCATCGTGACTTGTTTCAAGATAAATCCATAAATATCAAAAACGGCTAAAATTGAAAAAGGGTAAGAAGCAGAGTAGGTTTAAAACATGTAAATAATCAGATAATTTGGCCAAATATTAATAGTAAGCGACCGTCCTAGAATTACGGAACTCGGGAATGCCTAACACCTTCTCCTGGGTTAACAAAATACCTTACTCGGATTTTTGGAGTCAAAATTTCCTCGGTTTGGCATTTTAAAACAAAACAGTGTACCGGAGCATCGTCAAAAATTCAGGTGGCGACTCTGAAATAATAATAAGTCCCAAAACCGAATAATATCACTTTAATTGGAAAAACTCCCTTATTAACCTTACCGGGTGAAAAAGGAGGTGTGACAACAGGTGCGAACTCCTGCCCGCAGGTGCGATCCCAGGCCGTTGTCCCATTTTTCGCAGGTGCAAGCTATTACTCGCAGGTGCGAGACCGCAGGTGCTGTCCTTGAGCCGCAGGTGCGAAACCACGACTGGGCAGTGTGTTTTAAAATTGGAGTTAAGCCATTTTTGGGCATTCTTCTTCTTCCTTGGGGTGATTTTTGAGCATGCAAGAGAGACAAACGACCAGCCATTTTGAGGTAAGTAATTCCTACCTTAAACTTAGTCTAATACTTGGATTCTTACGTAGATTAACTCATTAATTAGTGGAAATTCAAAGGTTAGAGTAAAAACCTAGGTTTTACAAAAATTTGGAGAATTACCAAGGAATTGCCATGAAATCGCACAAAAATGATATATTAATGATCCTTAGGCTATGGGTAATTGATTCCTTCGAATATTTGCGGAATCCGAGCGTGCGGGCCCGGGTGTGGATTTTCGGATTTCTTCAAGAATGATGAATTGACTAAATAAGTAGGAGGATTCCATGATTTGAGTATAATTTGATATATTCACGTAATGTTTGATTAGTTTCGAGTCCTTGGGAGATGAGTTTGGAGTTTCAGGCGCGTTCTTGGTCCGGGAAGTAGATTCGGCACGAGGTGAGTCTCCTTTCTAACCTTGTAAGAGGGAATTTCCCTCGTTGGTGATTTAAATGCTATGTGTGATGTTTGTGGGGGATACGTACGTACAAAATAACGAGAGTCCGTACGTAGCGGCTATTATTATTATGTCCGGGTAGTTAGGTCCACATCATGCCTTGTGTTCTTCCTTGTAATGAATTATATGTTATGAATTCATGTGATATGTAGCATTGGTTCCCTGAGATTTATGGAATTTGATAATTTGAAGGAGTTGATTATGGAAAGTACTAGTAAAAAGAATATTGTGTGTGCATGTGACCGCTTCGCAATTTACAGTTTGTGAGCGGAGTGTGATTTTCCCCATTCTCATGGGAGCGGGCCGTACGACACGGCGGATTGAAAGATGCACTTATGGTTCGGGCCATTCAACCCTCGGCAGTGCATAGATATGACTATTTTATGGCAAGGATGCACTTATGGTTCGGGCCATTCAACCCTCGGCATTGCACAAACACGATTATTTTATGGCTCAGGCCGGTTGTCCTTATCCCGTATGCGCATGATAAATTGTTACTGAATTCATGGATATTCATTTGACAGATATTTGGGGGAAGATGAAATAGTAATTGTTTATTTACTTGGATTTCAGTGCCTTATATATTTGTTGCTTTACTACCTTTAGATGCCTACCGTTTTCATCATATTCTGTTAAATTATAATGTTGGACCTTAGTGAGTGTCAAGTTGACTTCTCGTCACTACTTCTTCGAGATTAGAAGAGATACTCAATGGGTACATATTTATTTATGTACTCATGCTACACTTCTGTACTTAACTATACAGGTTCTGAGGCTGGTGCACCTGGTTATCAGACCGGAGCTCGATTCTGATTATAGTTGGACCTGACTTCATGGTGAGTTTCTCCCTCTGACGATCCTCGGCATCACCATGGAGTTTCTTTTGCTTATTTCCCATCTATTCTTTCAGACAGTGGGACTGTATATTATATCTTTTGTATATTCTGTTAGTATGCCCGTAAGACTTGTGACACTAGTTCCTGGCACGTACGTGGTAGTTATTATGGATTACGAGTCTGTATATATATTGGTTCACGCTTCCTTATGATCGTTTTTGATTAAAAATGGCTAATTATCCTTTTGGATTTATGTTTTAAGATTTAAAACTTGGTATATGCTGAAATGTTTAATCAAATAAGAAAGAACCCTTAGTAAATTGAGTGTTGGCATGCCCGACCCTGTTGTTGGGCGCCATCACGACCTGAGTTAAGATTTGGGATCGTGACAACAGGGGTGAGTGCAATGGCGACTGGTCCCTTGAGGACTTCAAAGAAGGCAAGAATCCCGGCACAGGAGAGCCATTAAGGCTGGAAGATGGTGGTAAGCCTCCATAGTCGACAACATGAGAGCACCGGCGATGGCGAATTAGGGTTAGGGTCTGAGAGAACTTGAGAGAGAAAGAAGTGGGTGACGGCAGAGTGAAAGAGAGGAATGAGGGGTTTGGGAAGGGGTAGTTTAGGTTAATTAAGGAAATAATTAATCTCGGCCGTTGATAAAAAATGATCAACGGCCAGGATTCAGCAAGAATTGGGTCGGGTTAGGTAGGGATTTGTGCCTAGTTATATTGGACTAGTCTAGTATTTGGTCTAGCTAATTTAGGCTGTAATTGAAATAATAAGTGGCTATTTTTTAAATACCCCAATTAAATTAGTTAGAATAATTTGTAAAATAATTACTAATCATAAAAAAGTGAATTTCATGCATAGATATGATTTGAAAATGGTTATTTAGTATTGAAAAATACAAAGGGCTAATTTCTATTAAAAATAATGCAAATTATATGCAAGGGCTATAATTGCAAAGTTATTGCAATTGTAGCCAAAAGTACCAAATTGGCTATTTATGGAATAATTTGGACCATTAATAGTAATATTACGTCAAGAAGTGTTTTCAAACTATCTGTGATGCAATTTTGTAATTATTATTAGAAATACTGGACAAATTAATAAAAAATGTGGAAAATTGTGAAAAATACCAATTGATGCTAATGCATGACTTTGAAGGTATATATGCAATTTTAAAAATATTTTGGGAAAAATTGGGTATCAACAAGACCCGAAGCTCCATCCAATTCAGTAGAAGAGGAGGCCACAGTCCGGGATCAAATATGCGTTCATCAAGGATGAGGTATCCAAACTTCTTAAAATAGGATCCATCTGGGAAGTTAAATATCTAGACTGGTTAGCTAACATATTGGTAGTACTTGATACACTCAAATTACACCTAAATAAATGGTGTAAGGTGGTCGATGTCAAATATAATAACTCAACTAGGTTGGGGTCGAATCTCACAGGGAATAGGTGTGAAAAAGTTACTTGAATACTGTGAAACTTGACTTAAATCGTAATTCTATTCCGTTAGCTTAAAAAGAGTGTTGTAATTATGTGTAATGAAGAAAACTAATGTATTGTGAGAATGTAATTTATTCGATTAAGGAAACCAAGGTTGTGTCCCCATCAATGGGATGTAATGCTATCGGTGTTAATACGATATATTTCTAATGGAAGGTCCTTTGATATGCAAATGATTTCTAAGTGACTACCCAACTATAAAAGAGTTCCAATTAAGAATAACAAATTTATACCAAATAGAACCCACTTATTCCTAAGTGATTCTATTAAACAAGGTTTAAAGCCTTGAGTTTTGATATTCAATTCTACCAAACCCCAACCCACTTTTCCAAGTAAAGATAGAGTGAAATGGAATTAGTTAATGTTTGCAACCACCAACAATAAATGAAGCATAAGAAATGAATAAATATCAACCAACCGTTCTCTCTCTCTCTCTCTATATATATATATAAACACCCATTAACATTACACCAATTTAGGGTACACAATCTTAGTATTTGAAACTAGCTACTCATACTAAAATTCAAGAACAAAGCAATAAATACAGTCATACAGCTTACCAAGATACAAGATTCTCTCTTCAAAATCTTCCAAAATAATGGTGTATTCAATGCCTTCAATGTAGACTCTTTTTTAGACAAGATGTCCCACAAAAACCCTAGTAAATCTATTTATAATGGGCCAAAAGTCGGGGTCAAAGTTAGACAAAAATGTCCCTGCAGAACACATCTGTGATCGCAGAATGGTCGCAGATCATGTATGCGGTCCGCGGACTTGCAAGGTCGCCGCATAATTTTCACGCCCGATTGCCCAGTTCCCTATCGCAGATCCATTATGTGGTCCACATATTGATTATGCGACCATAGACTTTATTGCAAATGTGCTCTAGCAGAATCTCATGTTGCACTTATGCGGTCATTATGCGATTCGCAGAAGCGTTATGAGACCAAATAATAGACCTTATATTCCTCTCTTCAAGGGATGGAACACCTGCTTTAGCCCGCAGTAGGTTTGCAGCCCGCACATCACTTCTGCGGTCACAGACCTGCCATATTTCTTCCCTTCTATGGGTTTGTCTTTTTTTCCTGTTTTTGGTTCTTCAAGTCTCGTACACTGCAAAACACCAAAACTTCATAAGAAATAATTAAAAATGCTTTAAAAGACGAGCTAAAGTCTATGTAATTAGTATCAAAAATTTCGAAATTCTACGGCACATCAACACCCACAGCTTAGACTCTTGTTTTTCCTCAAGCAACTAAAACAAAATCATCCTATCATACACTACTCTATTTTCGACAGATCACAAAACAACAGTGATAGTAGATGGGGTTGACTGTCAGCTGACAAGCATGTAAATTCTTTTATTCACCCTTCGTGAAAGACATTGATCATTTAGCAATTCGACTAATCAACTTGTAAACTTCGAGCCTCAAGCAAAATGACAGAATGCTAACCGCAGCTAATTGTGCACTTATATTCAACTTCAAGAACCTAATTTCTGCTAAATCTTGCAATTCATGCGTGCTCACAAGAAAGAAAATCCCCAAATCACAAATAGGTACAGGGGATGCAATCAAACACTCTTGCAATCAGAAAGAAAGTTAAATACTACAAGTATCAGTCCAGATGCTTGCCCTTATTTAAACTCGCTGCTATCTCAGGAATAATTGGTTGTAGATCACCAAGGACTTTGCACGGGTTGTAGTGTAGGCTTCAGGATGGGTTGGACGATCATTTGAGAATGTAGAGGCTATACCCTCCTTGAACTCTACATACACCTTGCTTCTTTACCACATAACACTTATTGACCTCGAGTTACCGACATAGAACCACCTCATAGAACTTCTTCAGTTTTAACAAGACTCCATTCCATTCTTCTTATATATATATATATATATATATATATAAATGTTTTTCTTTTGTTTTTCCTTTGGAGTTTGATTATGTTCATATATAAAACTTTGAGGCTTATGTGTTTTTCTTCTACACACATTAGGAAACCTTACCAATTTCCACTTAACGCCAGCACCCACAACTTAGTCTTTAGCCTCATTCTTAATCGTTCAAGGAAGGATGGGTCAAAAAGAGGGAATTATTTCACAAAGGGGTAAAGGTTTTTAATGTGGTAGCCAAATAAAAGGTTAATGTCTTAACAAGGGTAACTAGGGTAATTGATGTACCAGGGAGGTTAATTTGGTAAAAATTAGCTAGCAATCACAAAGAGAGACTACGATCATTTCAGCACCTAATCATTAACCCCGAGAGTTGCATTAAGAAACAAACTGGGCAAGTTCTAGACGTCACAAGTTAAGCATATGCATTATTTATACAAATCCTCACTCACTCACAATGCATGAACTGTTCGACTCAGCATAATTCCAGCCCTCAAATGAATGCAAGGTAACTCAATGCTTCATCACATGATATTTGAGATTCTGAGTAAGCATAAAGTCAAAGAGAGAGCCTCGAGTTCACAAGAATGACTAACCATTTACTTACAAAACTAGAAGGGTGGAATTTATTCAACAAAAACATATCACGTTCTTGAAGCTAGAACAACAACACCAAACAAGTCAAAACATTTTGTGCTACCGCCATGGTTCTACTATTACACCCTTGGAAAAGAACCCGGCGAAGAAAATCCAAGGGGAATTCATTGCTATCTACAAATTTACACTGTTAAAGTAATGAGTTTATGTACAAGTTTCACACAAAAATTTGACTACACCACCCCAACCAAAAAACATGCATTTTCCCCAATGCATTGAGAAAGTAAAAGCAAAATTTAGGGGCTTCCTTGGGCGCACTAGGTGCTAGGAGGGGCTGGAACATCCGGGGTAACTGTGGGGTCAGATGCTGGCACTGTGGAAGCAACAGGTGGAAGCTCGGACTGTGTGGTGGTATCTGAGGCCAGAATAGGAAGCTCCACCTTCTGTGAATGTGGGTTTGCACGTGGGAGTTGCTAGCCTCACCCAGTGATGGTTGTATGGTCGAGGGATTGGCCTTGGAGACCATGTATGCAATAGAATGTGAAATTGCTATCTGCACATCTGCTTCATTTCCATCATGTGTATCTGTAGAAACAACAATTTTTTTTTCTATGTTGTCCCGTTGATCCTGATTCTCCTCAAGCAATTCCTCCTCATCAGTCTCCTCCTCCTCAGTGTCTTCCTCATCAGTATCCCCCACAAACTCTCTGTATTCCTCCTCTGAATGAGCGTCAATGTGCGCAACAAAATCCGGAGCTTTTGAAGTCTCAGTACCCTGGGCCTTCGGAGTTGTCATGATGTTTGTGAAATCAAGGTCCAAGCTCGAAATGTGGTAGGTGCTAGTGCACTTCTCCCCTTCCTCCGGAAGAAGGGAGGTCAAGTCATACTCCAAATTTTGCATCTTGTGCAGCTTGAATTTCAGCTCAGCGATATGAATATCTCCAGCTTCGCCTCGATAGACCATCTCAAGGCGCATTTCAAAATGCTTGATTCGATATTCTTAGGATTGATGTTGTTGCTGAAGAACGCTCACTAAGGCTTGGATAGGGGCCAGTGCTTGTCGGATAAGAGCTGGGAGTTCTTTTGCAGTCAGTATACCTTGGCATTGGCATGTTATGCTAGTAGACCAAGCTTTGATAGAGCTAATAAGGAAGTAGGTGGTTTTGTAGTGTTTGGTTTGGGAGTGGATGTGGAGGTGGCTGGTGCGGAGGGAGTGTCAGGCAGTGAGGGAGAAACAGGTGCTGCTGAGTCTGATGGAAGAGTGAGTGATGTCTCTGGTGGGTTGTCTATCACCTTTTCTGCTGCATTAGTGATTCGGGTGATGTCAATATCTTGGACAGCCTTTTCGAGGCAGTCATGTTTGGGGATAGGAGGTACTTCCCCAGCTTTACACAAAGCAGTGATCAAACACGGGAATGGGAGTGATGTTTCTTTCTGATTCACTCTGATCCCAATTTCCCGGAATATAATTTCTCCCACATCAACTTTGATGCCCGTCATGATGCATGCAATGAGGATTACCTTTCCGATGCTTATGTCAGTTTCATTTCTTGTAGGAATTAGACGGGAGCAGACAAAGCTTGAGCCAATACTGGCCTTCCTGGGAGAGATCCCTCTTGTGATCTTTTGGCGTGGAGCTATCCAGGAGGGAGTTCCCTTGGCTATGACGGAAGCAAACCAGGCACGCTCGAATTCTTTATTGGAAATTTTGGTATCATACTCAGCCGTGCCTGATGACCAATCCTCAAAATATATGTCGTTGATTGACGCGGCATCACAGAATAATTGGACCCCTCAAACTTGGACAGAATGCAATAATACACGATTCCATTTCTGCTCAGCATCCATGGAGGTAGCATAAGTAGCATAGAATTCCATCACGAGTGTCTCGTTATACTCCCCCGGGACTTGAGTGAAGAACTCTCATTGCCTCTTCTTAATGTTTTCAAGCATATGAGAGTAATGATAATTTAAACCGTTCAGGCCTAGTTGCTTCTCTTCAAGGATTTTTCTCTTTTCTAAGCCATCACTATACATGTTCCAAGAGCCGGTGACCCCAAACCTAAGATCTTTACCACTTTTCCGGTGCGTTTCAGCATGGAGGTCAACGGATGACATAACATCAATCTATGCCTCCTCCTCTTTAGACTGGGAGGAGTGCTCAGATGTTCTTCTAGTTGTTTCAAGCCTTGGGCATGCTTGTTGGATCAGGGCAGCAACCCGTTTCTTTCCTCGAGCAGGAGGTGATCACGCTGCGAGAAACTTCTTTGGTGCCATTCCTGTCAATGAATTAGTGGGTGAGTGGTTGATACAGCATGGGTAACATATTTAGAGAGTATGAAGGAAGAAATAAGCATTTGTGATGGATTATGGGATCGCATAACAACTTTGTGAGTCGCAAACCCATCGTATAATTACATCACTTAGGAGCCAAAGAAAGAATGTGATCGCGAAAGGGGCCGCAGAACAACTTATGCGACTGCAGACTGGTCGCATTTTTGGTCACCGGATATGGAAATCTATCTGCCTCAGTCTGCAACATTTTCGTGGTCCGAGAAATGATTCTACAATCCCGAACCCAACCACAGAAGCCCTCCTTAAAAGGTCACCTAGGGAACTAATATGCGACGACTCTGTGGACCACAAACAAGTTATGTGGGCCGCAAAGATCATCTTCCTTAGTAAAAAAGCTGACCCACTCAACTTACAAAGTCTCTAACACCCAAATTAAGACATTGCCCACCTAGGACATGGACAAATTTCCCAACCCCTATTCTTCACTGCTATTATGTGGATTAAATCTTTCACACCCACTTTACCCCCAACATCAATATTCCCCAAAACAATAATTTTTGGAATCAATTATGCACACATTGGTACCCACAACAAAGGATTGAGAAGAAGGGGGAAAGGATATGCAAACACATGATCCTCTTCAACATGATTAAGCAAGGGAAAGAGGAAATTCACATACCAGAAATCATAGCAGGTGCAACACTCGTCCTTAGAGATGAACCATGTGAGCTCTTTCTTCACAATTCCTTCTTATCTTTTGTGTGATTTTGTGTTGTTAATCCGATATTTTTGGTCTTTTCTTGTTCATCTTTTTCTGTTTTCGTTTTTTATCTCGTTTGTGTTGTGAGGTGCTTGTGTCTGTGAGAGTGAGGGTGTGCGACTAAAATGCGAGAGGGTTATGGTTTAATACCTAGGAGTTTTACGGTGGTCAAGTAGATCACATAACACATTATGCGGTCGCATATGTGTTATGCAATGAGTTAGTGACTTCTTTGGAGCTTGATTATCTTCATATATACAACTTTGAGGCTTATGTGTTTTTCTTCTACACACATTAGTAAACCTTACCAATTTCCACTTAACGCCAGCAGCCCCAACTTAGTCTTTAGCCTCATTCTTAATCGTTCAAGGAAGGATGGGTCAAAAAGAGGGAATTATTTCACAAAGGGGTAAAGGTTTTTAATGTGGTAGCAAAATAAAAGGTTAATGTCTCAACAAGGGTAACTAGGGTAATTGATGTACCAGGGACGTTAATTTGGTAAAAATTATCTAGCAATTACAAAGAGAGACTAAGTTCATTTCAGCACCCAATAATTAACCCCGAGAGTTGCATCAAGAAACCAACTGGGCAAGTTCTAGACATCACAAGTTAAGCATATGCATTATTTATACAAATCCTCACTCACTCAAAATGCATGAACTGTTCGACTCAGCATAATTTCAGCCCTCAAGTGAATGCAAGGAAACTCAAAGCTTCATCACATGATATTTGAGATTCTGAGTAAGCATAAAGTCAAAGAGAGAGCCTCGAGTTTACACGAATGACTAACTGTTTATTTACAAAATTAGAAGGGTGCAATTTATTCAACAAAAACTTATCACATGCTTGAAGCTAGAACAACAACACCAAACAAGTCAAAAGATTGTGTGCTCCTGCCATGGTTCTACTATTACACCCTTGGAAAAGAACCCGGCGAAGAAAATCCAAGGGGAATTCATTGCTATCTACAAATTTACACTGTCAAGGTAATGAGTTTATGTACAAGTTTCACACAAAAATTTGACTACACCACCCCCAACCAAAAAACATGCATTTTCCCCAATGCATTGAGAAAGTAAAAGCAAAATGTAGGGGCTTCCTTGGGAGCACTAGGCGCTAGGAGGGGCTGGAACATCCGGGGAAACTGTGGGGTCAGATGCTGGCACTGTGGAAGCAACAGGTGGAAGCTCGGACTGTGTGGTGGTATTTGAGGCAAAAATAGGAAGCTCCACCTGCTGTGAATGTGGGTTTGCACCTGGGAGTTGCTAGCCTCACCCAGTGATGGTTGTATGGTCGAGGGATTGGCCTTGGCGACCATGTATGCAATAGAATATGAAATTGCTGTCTGTACATTTGCTTCATTTCCATCATGTGTATCTGTAGAAACAACAATTTGTTTTTCTCTGTTGTCCCGTTGATCCTCATTCTCCTCAAGTTATTCCTTCTCATCAGTCTCCTCCTCCTCAGTGTCTCCCTCATCAGTATCCCCCACAAATTCTCTTTATTCCTCCTCTGAATGAGTGTCAATGTGCACAACGAAATCCGAAGCTTTTGAAGTCTCAGTACCCTGGGCCTTCGGAGTTGTCATGAGGTTTGTGAAATCAAGGTCCAAGCTCGAAATGTGGTAGGTTCTAGTGCCCTGCTCCCCTTCCTCCGGAAGAAGGGAGGTCAAGTCAAACTCCAAATTTTGCATCTTGTGCAGCTCGGATTTCAGCTCAGCGATAGGAATATCTCCAGCTTAGCCTCGCTAGACCATCTCAAGGCGCATTTCAAAATACTTGATTCGATATTCATAGGAAGAACGCTCACTAAGGCTTGGATAGGGGCCAGTGCTTGCTGGATAAGAGCTGGGAGTTCTTTTGCAGTCAGTATACCTTGGCATTGGCATGTTATGCTAGTAGACCAAGCTTTGATAGAGCTGATAAGGAAGTAGGTGGTTGTGTAGTGGTTGGTTTGGGAGTGGATGTGGAGGTGGCTGGTGTGGAGGGGGGTGTCAGGCAGTGAGGGAGCAACAAGTGCTGCTGAGTCTGATGGAGGAGTGAGTGATGTCTCTGGTGGGTTGTCTATCACCTTTTCTGCTGCATTAGTGATTCGGGTGATGTCAATATCTTGGACAGCCTTTTCGAGGCAGTCATGTTTGGGGATAGGAGTTACTTCCCCAGCTTTACCCAAAGCAGTGATCAAACACGGGAATGGGAGTGATGTTTCTTTCTGATTCACTCTGATCCCAATCGCCCGGAATATAATTTCTCCCACATCAAATTTGATGCCCGTCATGATGAATGCAATGAGGAATCTCTTTTCGATTCTTCTGTCAGTTTCCTTTCTTGTAGGCATTAGACGGGAGCAGACAAAGATGAGCCAATACTGGCCTTCTTGGGAGAGATACCTCTTGTGAATCTTTTGGCGTGGAGCTATCCAGGAGGGAGTTCCCATGGCTATGACGGAAGCAACCCAATCACGCTGCGAGAAACTTCTTTGGCGCCATTCCTGTCAATGAATTAGTGGGTGAGTGGTTGATACAGCATGGGTAACATATTTAGAGAGTATGAAGGAAGAAATAAGCATTTGTGATGGGTTATGCGATCGCATAACAACTTTGTGAGTCGCAAAACCATCGTATAATTACATCACTCAGGAGCCAAAGAAATAATGTGATCGCGAAAGGGGCCGTATAACAACTTATGCGACTGCAACGTGGTCGCATTTTTTGTCACCAGATGTGGAAATCTATCTGCCTCAGTCTGCAGCATTTTCGTGGTCCGAGAAATGATTCTACAACCCTGAACCCAAACATATAAGCCCTCCTTAAAACGTCACCTAAGGAACTAATATGCGACGACTCTGCGGACCACAAACAAGTTATGTGGGTCGCAAAGATCATCTTCCTTAGTAAAAAGGTCGACCCACTCAACTTACAGAGTCTCTAACACCCAAATTAAGACATTTNAACAACTTATGCGACTGCAGACTGGTCGCATTTTTGGTCACCGGATATGGAAATCTATCTGCCTCAGTCTGCAACATTTTCGTGGTCCGAGAAATGATTCTACAATCCCGAACCCAACCACAGAAGCCCTCCTTAAAAGGTCACCTAGGGAACTAATATGCGACGACTCTGTGGACCACAAACAAGTTATGTGGGCCGCAAAGATCATCTTCCTTAGTAAAAAAGCTGACCCACTCAACTTACAAAGTCTCTAACACCCAAATTAAGACATTGCCCACCTAGGACATGGACAAATTTCCCAACCCCTATTCTTCACTGCTATTATGTGGATTAAATCTTTCACACCCACTTTACCCCCAACATCAATATTCCCCAAAACAATAATTTTTGGAATCAATTATGCACACATTGGTACCCACAACAAAGGATTGAGAAGAAGGGGGAAAGGATATGCAAACACATGATCCTCTTCAACATGATTAAGCAAGGGAAAGAGGAAATTCACATACCAGAAATCATAGCAGGAGCAGCACTCGTCCTTAGAGATGAACCATGTGAGCTCTTTCTTCACAATTCCTTCTTATCTTTTGTGTTATTTTGTGTTGTTAATCCGATATTTTTGGTCTTTTCTTGTTCATCTTTTTTTGTTTTCGTTTTTTATCTCGTTTGTGTTGTGCGGTGCTTGTGTCTGTGAGAGTGAGGGTGTGCGACTAAAATGCGAGAGGGTTAGCGTTTAATACCTAGGAGTTTTATGGTGGTCAAGTAGATCACATAACACATTATGCGGTCGCATATGTGTTATGCGATGAGTTAGTGAATGCTTAGCTCAACTTCACTTCACGATGCTTTCTGCGGTCACATAATTATTATGCGGGACACAGAAATAGAAATCCCGCCGCATTTTTGGGGACCAAACTTCCATTTTTTTCTGAGCGTGTCTGCGACCACTATGCAGTCTGCAAAGCCATTTGCGACCGCATAGTTTCCGCAGACCACAGGTCCTTCTTTTTTTCATTCTTCTCAGTTCTTGCACCCTGTTTCATTGTATTTTGAGCTACCTACATTCTAGCACACACGTCAAACTGCTCAACACTAACAACTAAACCTACAAAAATTAAAATCTAACAAAAGAATGTTACCACACATGAGTTGCCTCCCAAGAAGTGCTTGATTTAACGTCGTGGCACGAAGATGTTGACCCCGTTCGGGCTACTCAGTGGTTGGGGCTGGTGTAGGACTATCCTTGAGTGCAAATTGTTATACCAAGTGCCTTTCTCATGTGGTACCAAGGTAATGCTTGACCCGTTCGCTATTTACTTTGAAAGTTCAAGCCCCGTCCTCCGACTCCAATTCAATAGCACCATGGGGACACATTCAAAACTTTGAACGGGCCAGCCCATTTCGATTTGAGTTTTCCCGGAAATAACTTGAGTCTTGAGTTGAAGAGTAAGACCAGGTCACCAGATGTGAATTCCCGCATCAAAATCTTCTTGTCATGAACAAACTTCATTCTCTCCTTATACATGGTTGCACTCTCATATGCATGGAGGCGAAATTCTTCCATCTCATTGAGTTGTGTCATTTTTAGGTTAGCAGCTTCGGCCCAATCAAGATTCAACTTTTTCAATACCCACATGGCTTTGTGTTCAAGCTCCACTGGCTAGTGACATGCCTTACCAAAAACCAACCAGTATGGTGAGGTGCCAATGGGAGTCTTAAATGTTGTGCGATATGCCCACAATGCATCATCTAGCTTCCTTGACCAATCAGTTCTATTTTCTTTAACAGTTTTTTCTAGGATTTTTTTTATCTCCGTGTTGGAAACTTCAACGTGGCCGCTCGATTGAAGATTATACGGGGTGGCCACTTTGTGCTTGTTTCCATACTTTATGAGCAGCCCGGTGAAAGCCTTGTTGCAAAAGTGAGAACCACCATCACTAAGGATGGCCTTGGGGATACCTAACCACATAAATATATTCTTCTTTAAGAAAGCGGTTACACTCTTTGCCTCATGTTGGGTAAGGCGATTGCCTCGACCCATTTGGAGACATAGTCCACCGCCACCAAGATATATGTCATGCCATAAGAGTGTTGGGCCCCCTTTTTCCCTCTCCTTTCGGATCAGTCAAGGTTTTTGACATTGTTGGGACAACTCATTTCCTTTTGCGAAAAGGGGTATGTAAGGAATTGAAGAGTCGCCACCTAACGAATTAAGGTGCATTAGGGCACCTACTAAGGGTCATTATAACACAAATTTTAATAACCAGAGATTGGGGAAGGGCTTGAAATTACTTCAAGGAGAAGGTGTTAGGAACCCCTCAAAGTCCACAACTGTGGTTCCCGGCCAAACAAGCTTTCTCAATTTAAACAAGTAGCAAATAAGCTTAAACACATAAAGGTTTTGAAAAGATCCGCAGTCTAATCATACATGTGTAAGGGATAGAGGAGTCCTAGGATATTTATCTTATAGGATAACATCAGTACAATGCCCGGTAATCACTCCTCAGAAAGGGGCTACACGTGGCATTAGCGCATCAATCATCATATCCATATCTACCCTTTCCCACCCCTTAGCTGTTATTTAAGCGAGTGCTATTTAACGATCTCTGTGCGTGTTGTTACCCGTCCCTTCTTAATGGTCATGGAGGAAATTAAGACCTCTACCTATATGCATTTCTGGACAGACCCCTAAGGTTTAAAAGGAGAAAATACTAGGCGACTGGCAAGAACAAATAGGACTTTAGCAGATAATGGCAGGAAAGAGAAATTAAGAGGCTAAAATTTACCTCCACAGATAATGCACAAATCAGCACGTCTCAAACACAAAAAAGAGGCATTTTTATTAGACAGGATCCTAAAGCATGACGTCTTAGTGAATATCAAAACACAGAAGATATGCAGTTTTATTTTATTAAACTCAGAAGTAGGGGCCCTAATCAGCTTGCCTACTGATTTTAAGCCTGTTAACCATTAAGCAGTAAACACAAAAGAAACAGTTTTTTTTCAGTTTTATAAAGGTTAAATACCTAAGTCTTGCCTAGGCGTGGGATAATGCATAATAATCACTAGAATTATTAAAAAAAATTGTTTAGAAGTTGTTATACTTAAAGAATGATGTTCTAAGTGTTGCAAAATACAGGGATTATTACCAGTTTATTTAAAACAGGATGATCAAATGTGAGACTGTCTTATGTCCTTTTTTCATGCATCAGTTGTTTAACTAGGCGTGGATTAGCAAATACAAACGAAATCCTAAGGCATGGTATCTAGTATGCACATATAAAATGCAGAATGATTTCAAGATATGCAGAATTCCTAAATCATGATTTCTAAATGCACAGAAAGTTACAACATAATTTCAGGAGGTGCAGGAGCGAATGAGATACTGGAACAGTATACGTGAAACCTAAGAACATGATATCTAATGACATGCTTTGAATGTATTGGTCCTAACCATGGATTTTAATGCATATATAGGAAATGTAAACCTAAGGCATGATTTCTACTCATTGATATTGATAACATATATAACTACCCTCCCCTTTTCACTAGCCAACCCCAATATTCATTTACAATAATTATTACAAACCAATATCGAAATGAATTACATAAGTAGAAAAAGAAAAGAAGAAGTTACACTATAGGGAGCCTGAAACAGGAACAGATATACCAAACTGCCCACAACCTCAAGTGCCAAGGTTTTTCATAACCTTTTCATGTCCGGGTGTGTTAGAGTTCCCTAAGGACCTCAAGGATCCCGGGCAGTTCTCACACCTAGATTTCACAACCATAACTGAGTAAGTGCAGTGTAGAAGTGCCAGCCCCAGTGCATCAGAGTTCAGAGGGATCTCACAGGGATTCCAAAGCAGTCACACACTGGAGGGGTAGAACTTAAAGACCTAAGAGTAGAGTAAGATTTCTTAACATAGTTTTGAAAGGGTTTGATAGGAAAACAATTATTGAAAGAGGCTCAGTAGAAATACTTTTATAAAATAAGAGAGAGCTTTCTGGTAAAACAACTTTTGAGGAGAGTAAGGCAATTAACAAACACAGATCAAACACAGAATCAAAGTAGGTTCAGCATCACACATAGAACAAACATTCACACAGAGGTGATGGGAACTGGGGACACATAGAGCACATAATGTACAAGCATAGCAGTTCTTGCATGGAATAGCATGAACTCTAGAATCNCACAGAATTGAACATAGTCACATTGAGACATACTACAAAGGGGGGGGGGGGGTAACATATTCATGCTGATCCTAAGGGGAGTAATACATAACATAACATGCTAGATGGACAAAATGTAAACATGTCAACTACAGGTTGCACATCAAAAACACAGTTTCAAACAAACTAGAAATAGGATAAACTGAAGTAGTAAAAGAAAGATATTGGTTTTGGGACTTGAATTGAAATCACAACATACCAGTAAAAAAGATAGTAAACAAAAAGTGAAGGATAGGAGAGCACAATAATTGGCCTTTGCTTACAGCCATCTAATTCAAAACTGTAGCAAGTAGCAAAGAAAGAAAGCAGAAAGCTTTGAGTGTGAGAGATAGTTTTTGAACCAACNAGGTAAGAATCACAATTAAGCAGTAATTATGGAACTAGGTATCACTTAGTATAAAATCAGCATATATACTCCCTTAATTAAAGGATTTAACTTCAAACGGTAGAATATAGGTAGCAAATAAGGAAAGATACCATTTATGACTGGAATATAACACATAAGGAAACAATTTCAGCACAGTACAAGTATAGAACATGTAATTGAGGCGAGGTTCAGAAGATTATAATTAAGGAAAATACTTAAGAATAAGTTGACAACATAATCGACCAAAAAATAAGGAAAGAAAATAACTTGGAGGTTGAAAATCACTAGAGAATATCACAAGAGATTAGTGAAGGATATCAAACAAAGGGAATCAAGTATTCAAATAGGAAATAATACTGATTTAGGGGAAATTACCATAAGTCTCTATGAATACGCAAAATAAACACATAATAGGCAAGAAGAGGCAAAAATCAGAAAACCCTAATGAGCACAGTAGTAAAAACTTCATAGAATCAGGGATTCAACTAAAAATAGTAGTGAATACAGGAATTAACAGAACAAACATAATATAAGCGGAAGAAGCAAAAATCAGAAACCCTAAGGAACATAGTAGGGTAAAATCACAGAAACTCAGAACGTTCATGAAAAACAAACACATATATAGATTAAACGAACAAATCATCAAAGACAGACTCAGAACCCAGGATTAAGACCAAGAAACTAGGGTTTTCAACATAATAAATCAGATAAAAGGAAAATACTTAAATAAACCGTTTAAACATAGTAAGAATCTTAGAAGGATACTAAACATCAGAAGAAAGTCGTTTTGAAATAGGGATTAAGAAACCCTAGTTTGAAGACGAAGAGGCGTTTTTGAAAAATCAGAGAGATTCTTAGGAAACAGTAAAGATAACTCGGAAAACTCTTAGATTTGTTACAGATCTAAGAAGTCAAGAGATAAAATTAGGTTTTCATAGAGAGATAACCTAGATATATATAGAAACAGACTTAGAAACCATAGGTTTAGACAAAATTAGAGAGATCTTACTCGGACGGCCAAGCGTGGCCTGAGAACGGCAAGAATCAGGCCATAGGTGTGAGTTGAACAGCCACTGGTCCCTTGAGGACCTTAGGGTAGCAAGAATCCGGCATGTGAGGGAGCCATGGAGGCTAGGGGTGGTGGTGGAGTCACCATTGTTACGGGCGAGCCAACGGCCAGTGAGAGGAGCTTAGGTTTTAGTAGAGAGAGCTTGAGAGAGATAAGAGAATGTAATGGCGGAGTAGAAGAGAGAATGAGAGAATGGGAATGAGGGTTTGGGGGGTAGTCTTTTAGGGTTAATTAAGGTAAGAAGAGATCTGGTCCGTTGATCAAAATTGATCAACGGTCCGGATTAAACAAGACATTGGGTCGGGTGGAATTAATGGATTGGGCCTGGTATTTGGGTTGTTTTAATCAGGTGGGTCTGGTTTAATTTAGGCCATATTTAAAATGAAGATGGCTATTTGTTAAATACCCAATTAAATTACTTTAAAAATTTTGTAAAAATAGCTCATAATAATAAAAATGAACTTCATGCAGAGCAAATAATTTAACATGATTATTTAGTATCTTAAAGTACAAATGACTAATTTCTGATAAAAACAGTGCAAAATTATATGCTTGGTCTATAATTGCAAAGTCATTGCAATTATAGCCAAAAGGTGCCAATTTGGCTAATTGTGAAATAATTTGGTCTTAATAGGACCAAAAATAATAACTAAAATCAAGAAATGCTTTTGAAATCATTTGTGATGAAATTTTGTAATTATTTATTGGAAATAAAATGTTGGATAAATTAAAAAAAATATAGAAAAATTATGGAAAAATACCAATTGCTATTAATGCACGATTTTGAAGGTATATATACAATTTTAAAATATTTTGGAAAAAAATGGGTATCAACAACTGCCCCTCTTTGCCCGGAAAGGATGAAACAATTATCGGGTAAAGATATGATAGCCAATTTTGACCGAGCAAAATGGTTAGAGAGATTTAGTGTCGCACACTGGTTTCTAAGCTGCCTACATATCCATGGTTTAAGAGAAACCAGGTCGTATGTAGTTCCGGATTCATCGGTGAAGTACACCGATGAAATTATCACAAGAGCGGACGCAACATCTAGGGCTGGATGAATGAATGGTTTACGAAATGGGTTAGGTTTGTTATGGCTGGGAGAACTGGAGCGGGATCGCTCCTGCTAGGATAGTCGTTGCTCGCCGGGTTACCTGCAAATAAGAATACTACAAGCATATATTGTGCATAAACTTAGACATGATGCAGGTTCCCACTGGGACTAGGAAAGTTGTCTTCGGACGGTTAGGGATGACGCCCTTAGACCATGATGTCCTGGGCTACGAATTGTTTGATGAAAGACTCGCAGGCCATGAAATGATGTTCTCGAGATATGAAGATGGTGCCTCCGAACTATGACGCCTTTGAATAATGATAGTGCAAGATTGAGGGAGATCCTCAGGCCATGACATAGTGTCTTCCGACTATGAGGATGATGTTGTTAGACTATGACGCCTTTGGACAAGTTGGCGATATTTCATCCCATGAGATGCAATAACATGATGTCAACAAGACAAGGCTTAATCTTGCGAATTGGGGGGAGGGGGGGCTGAGCTTAGCCAGAAAGAGAAGCGAAGTAAATAATGATTGAGAGATAGCGCTTAGTCTCGGTGAAAAAAGTAAATTAGAGGCAGAGTTTAGCCTCAGACTGAACTTAGTCTCATGCAAATGAAAGCAGGAATTATCCTTGTGCAAGGGAAGGCAAAGATTAGTCTTATGCAAGATGGAGGTAGAGCTTAACCTCATGGAGATAGGAAGGAAGCGATTATCCTTATGTAGATGGAGGCAGAGCTTAGCCTCATGCAAAATGTGGGATAGAGCTTTAGTCCCATGCAAGATGAAAGCGGAGCTTAGCCTTATGCAGAAGAATAAATAGCAAATGATAGTAGAATTTCTTAGATGGTAGCAGATTTCGCATTGCGATTGTTTTGAGAATTGTGACTACGGAGCATGTTTGTTCTTTGTGCTGATAGCAAATTTCGGCAATTGCAACTCTGACTTTGAAGCGTGTTTCTCATTTGTTCCTACATCCAAAGAAAATTCGTGAGTTCTGTGGATGGGGAAGGTCGGTTCGTATCCCCGCTGGCTTTGCTCGACTCGTTCTGCCTGGTCTGATGATCCTGTTCAAGTTGGGTATCATTTGCTAAACAGAGCTATTTTGAAAGCAAGCATGCATGATTTTGCAAAGACATAGTATAAGATATATTTTAAGAAATTTAGATGAATCGACGACCGAGTCACGGTTTAAGACATTGCGACCTCTCATGCTTCGGAATTTTTAGGGTCCTCCTCAAAATTCTGCCCCAGTTTCCAGTTTTGAGGGGAAATGAGATTTTTATTGAATTGTGACCGAACCCATAGAGCTTCCTACGTATCCCCTCTTAAACGGGAATCAGGTCTGGCATAGTTCAGTTTAAATCATTAAGAATTACACATAGTAGCGTTTGACTACATCTGAATTGATTGGGTTTGGCCAGACTTCTCCGTCCATTTCTGCAAGTATAAGAGCTCCTCCTATCAATACTCGGTGAACCATGTATGGACCTTGCCAGTTAGGAGAGAATTTCCCTTTGGCTTCTTCTTGATGTGAAAAGATCTTCTTTAAGACCTGCTGCACTGGTGTGAACTGTCTTGGTTTGACTCTTTTGTTGAAAGCTCTGGTCATTCTGCTCTGATAAAGCTGTCCGTGACATATTGCATTCATCATTTTCCTATTTATGAGGGCTAGCTGCTCATAACGACTTATTATCCATCATGCGTTGCTGAGCTCAGCTTCTTGTATGATTCTTAAGGAAGGAATTTCAACTTCAACAGGAATAGCAGCTTCCGTACCATAAACCAGCAAATAAGAGCTGCCCCAGTTGATGTGCGGACTGTGGTGCGATATACCAGTAAGGCAAATGATAGCTTTTTATGCTACTGTCTATGTTTTTCTATCATCTTTCTCGATATCTTCTTGATGTTCTTGTTGGCGGCTTCTACAGCTCCATTCATCTGAGGTCTATAGGCTTTGGAATTCTTGTGCTTGATTTTGAAAGTCTTGCACATGGCTTGCATCAGATCACTGTTTAGATTGGAGCCGTTGTCGGTGATGATTGATTCTTGAACTCTAAACCGACAAATAATATGGTCGCGGACAAAGTCTGCCATGACTTTCTTAGTCACTACTTTGTAGGACGTTGCTTTGACCCACTTGTTGAATTAATCAATAGCTATTAAGATGAACATGTATCCATTAGAGGCTGTAGGCTCGATCGGTCCGATGACGTCCATTCCCCAGGCGACGAATGGCCAAGGCGAGCTTGTCGCATTGAGATCATTTGGGGGTACCTTTATCATATCTGCATGTACCTGACATTGGTAGAATTTCTGGTCATACTGGATGCAGTCTGTTTCCATGGTCATCCAAAAGTAACCAGCTCTGAGTATCTTCTTGGTCAAGACAAAACCATTCATATGTGGGCTGCAAGTTCCAGCATGTTGATGCGTGGCTAGAATTCATGGTTTTAAGCATTATGTACCTTACATTTTATGTGCGTTTGTGATAGAAATACACGTCATATGTGAATAATGGAGTCTATTTCATGTGTAGGTGAATTGGAGATGGAAGCCGAGCTAAATGGATGCATAAACGTCAAAAATACGCTCAAGCGTCGAAAAGGAGTGACCCGGGTTATAGCCGGCGTTTGGGGCTTAAAGCCTGGTCATACCGGGATATAGTCGGGCGTTTGGGGCGTTTGGAGAAACTACTTTCTGAAGTGAAGTATAATTGTATAAAATTATTGTTTTAGTTTTAGAAAAATCTCGGATTTTTCCCAACGATGGATATGTTGGACNGGATAGTTAGGTAGTATCCCTTGGTTTTTCTTTGGGCACCGGTTCTTTTCCAAGGGTGTAACTTGAACAGGGTACTTTAAATTATTTTTGTTTTTTTAGAGTAGTTAGGAAGAAACTGAGTAACTTAGAAATACCCTATGACATTTTTTATGCCAGCATATTAGGTTATGACGTGCATTCTGCTTTCCCTTATATTTGGTTTGACATGTGATGCCTGAGTAAAAATAAATAGCCTATTTTGTGACGCCTTAGCTCAGTTGTTTGACTTGTATGCTACATAGTGTAATATTGCTTAATTCTCTCAATTTTGTGTGCTTGCTTGACTTGAGAGTTGAATAAAACCGTTGTGATTGAGTCATGTGCAATGTGTGAGTGAGGTTTAGTGATTTTCTATGCTATCCTGTGTAGTCTAGAACTTGCCTCGTGTGTTAATCGAAGCGAAATTGTAGGTTATGCTATTCTAGGGGATGACGTAGGCATTTTCTTGCTTGATCAAAGATGTGCTTGTCACATAAGAATTACATTTTCATTGCTAGACCCTTTGAGCCGTTTGGCCTTTTCTTTGGTACCTACATTACAAGTCGTACCCCTATTTTGTTCTTNCCATTGAATCTTCATGTATGGAGTGTGTGTAGGAAAGAAAAAAAAAATGATAGTAAAAGTATGTACAAAAAGATACACACCTCCAATTTGTATTAATTTGTGCTAGTGAAAATATAGAAGTGCTTAATTAAAAAAGGGCTATGTTTAATATGAATTGTGGCAAGGGAATTTGTTGAGAAGAATATGTGTTGATTTGTGAAGGTAGTGTATTAAAGTGCTTAGGAGGGTTAGTCACTATTCCTAAATATATCCTACCCGTCCCTTAGCCTACATTACAACCTTAAAAGTCCTAATTGATCCTAGATTTGGCTAACTTGAATTAGTGGAGATCTACACTACGGGCAAGCTTATGGTACGACCACGGGATGCATATGAATTCTTTGTGAGAGTGAGGGAATTTATTCAATTGTGTGATGTCCTTAAATTATGTTCAAAAGCATATTTGAATGTGTGGACTAGTTATATTCACTCTTTTGTTATTGGTGAGGGTACATGATCTCATGAACAATTGGTAATATTGTAATTTTCTTGTTGGGTAGGTGCGTGAATTGAGGGGGCTTAGTAGTTGCAAGTCGACTCTTGAGATTGGGTGGTTGCAATTAGGTTGTTGTTATGATTGATTAAATTGTTATACTTGGACATGTTTAAAGAAGGGAAAGAATGTGAAATTTTGTATGTTCATACTTGATTGGCAGTATCGATCATAGTTAAGGGGTAATGTGTGTGATTGAAAAGTAAAATACTCCTTGTTAATGAAATGTGTACGTGTTGAAGGATATTGCTCCAGGACGAGCAAGAGTCAAAGTGTGGGGTGTTTATGCGTGGCTAGAATTCATGGTTTTAAGCACTATGTACCTTACATTTTATGTGCGTTTGTGATAAAAATACATGTCATATGTGCATAATGGAGTCTATTTCATGTGTAGGTGAATTGGAGATGGAAGCCGAGCTAAATGGATGCATAAACGTCAAAAATACGCTCAAGAGTCGAAAAGGAGTGACCCGAGCTATAGCCGGGCCTTTGGGGCTTAAAGCCTGGTCATACCGGGCTATAGCCGGGCGTTTGGGGCTTAAAGCCAGGCCTACCCAGGCTATAGTTGGGCGTTAGATCCCAAATGCCTGGCCTACCCAAGCTATAGCTGGGCTTTTGGGGCTTAACGCCTGGGGTCTCTAGTCAGGTCCAATCCGAGTTTTGAAGGTTTTAAGTGTTTCCCGGTATGAATAGAAATCTCCTACACGTTTAGGGTTTGTCCCAAACATATAAATAGACCCAAAAACAGAACTTTGAGGGGAGGATGCCATTCTTGAAGAGAAGANTATAGCATGAGTGGCTAAACACCCATTGTTCTGGGGTTGTGGTTTAGCCATGAATATTGTTATTCGACATTAATTTAACCTTTATTATAGTTCAGTCAATATATGATTATTTCTTCAATTCTGTGTTTAATTGCTTAATTGTCTAGCCAGCAGTTAGGTTCTATATACTATCTATGTTATGCTTGGGAAAGCCGTATATAGATTAGAGAAGAATTGAAGAGAGCACGATCTTAACCCTTCATGGGAGCGGATTTGTGGTTAGGATAGGAATATACCTAGTCACTGTATTTAATTAAACATCGTAATCTTAGTGCGTTCTAATAGATTAATTTCATAGGAATATAGGCGTTAATCTATTGAGAATAGGAGAGTAGTACTTCGGGAGAAGGCTACGAGAGAAATTATCGATTAATTAGCAACCATGAGTGAATTATATGAAAGGGAGAGTTAATTAGAATGCAATACGAGTGGTGAATTGATCACAACCCTGAAATATTTGTCTCTACTGAATACACACAACAATATTCTTGTCACTTGATAATTAGTTAGTTCATAGAATCGTAGTATAAATTAGTTACATTCCTGGATTTTGTTTTGGATCGATTAAATAACAATTAGAGTGATTCAGCAAGTAGTTTATGCAAGTCCCTGTGGGTTTGACATTCTATTTAACATTATATTACTTTTTACGACCATGTATACTTGCGTGTGCGTTTGGAACCAACACATATATCTCTTCGAGTAGTCTGGAGGCTTTATTTGCATCGACACATCTTAATAATCCCATATCGGGAGTTCTCCTGTATAGGGTTCCTCCGCTATGAAAGAAACTATTTTAAAATCTCCGAATCATGCGTTTCTGAGTGTGATTTTCAAGCTCTGGGTAATCTCCCTTTGACAGATATTCCTTGATATCATGGAACCATTATTTTCTGTCTGCTTCTTCTTCAATGTGGGCACAATATGCCGGTTGGCTATGGATCTTTACTGGAATAGGATCAATGAAATTCTTATCTGGATGTTGTATCATGGATGGTAGAGTGGCCAGTGAATCGGAAAACTCGTTCTGAATTCTGGGGACGTGCCGAAATTTTGTCTTTGTGATCCTCCTTCTCAATTCCTGCACGTGGTGCATATACGGTAGTATCTTGGAATTCTTGGTAGCCCATTCTCCTTGTACTTGGTGTATTAGCAGGTCTGAATCACCAATTACTAGAAACTCTTGAATATTCATGTCAATGTCCATGTTGCGCCCTAGGATACAGGCTTCATACTCTGCCATATTGTTGGTGCAGGGGAATCTGAGTTTAGTAGATATCGGATAATGTTGGCCAGTTTCCAACACCAAGACTGCTCCAATACCGACCCCTTTAAAATTGGCTGCTCCGTCGAAGAATATTCTCCAGCCATCATAGGATTCAACAATCTCTTCTCTTATGAATAATACTTCTTCATCGGGAAAATATGTTTTCGGAGGTTCATATTCTCCTCCCACAGGGTTCTCGGCAAGATTATATGCCAATGTTTTTCCCTTGATCGCTTTCTGAGTCACATACACGATGTCGAATTGAGTTAGAAGAATTTTCCACTTGGCCATCTTTCCAGTGGGCATGGGATTCTGAAAGATGTACTTCAAGGGATCCATCCTTGATATGAGATATGTCGTGTAGGCACAGAAGTAGTGTCTCAGCTTCTGGGCTACCCAGGTTAGAGCACATCAGGTACGCTCCAGTAGAGAATACCGTGCCTCGTATGGAGTGAACTTCTTACTCAGATAATAGATAGCCTATTCCTTTCTTCCTGTCTCGTCGTGCTTCCCCGGAACGCAGCCGAAAGCTCCATCTAATACTGCAAGGTAGAGTAACAAGGGTCTACCTAGCTCGGGCGGGACTAAAACTGGTGGTATTGATAAGTATTCCTTGATTCTGTCGAAAGCTTTTTGACAATCCTTAGTCCATTTAGTTGCATCATCCTTTTTTAACATCTTGAAGATCGGTTCACATATAACCATGGACTGGGCTATGAACCGGCTGATGTAGTTAAGGCGCCCCATGAAACTCATCACATCTTTCTTGTTCTTTGTCGGTAGTAATCCTTGGATGTCTTTGACTTTTGATGGATCCAGTTCTATTCCTCGGCGGCTGACGATGAACCCAAGCAATTTTCCGATAGGAACCCCGAATGCACACTTCGCGGGGTTTAATTTCAGGTTGTATTTCTATAACCTGTTGCAGAACCTCCTCAGACATGCTATATGGTCGGTGGCATTCTTGGACTTGATAATGACGTCGTCTATATATACCTCGATCTCTTTATATATCATTTCATGGAAGACAGTGGTCATAACCCTCATATAAGTGGCCCCAACATTCTTTAAGCCGAATGGCATCATCTTATAATAGTAGACTCCCCACAGTGTGATGAAAGCCATTTTCTCAGCATCTTCTTCGTCCATCCAAATCTTATGGTATCCGGAAAAATAATCCACGAACGATTGAAGTTCATGCTTTGCATAATTGTCAATCAGGATGTGTATGTTTGGAAGGGGAAATCATCCTTCGGACTGGCCCGGTTGAGATCCAGGTAGTCGACAAAAACCCTAACTTTTCTGTCTTTCTTAGGCACTAGCACGATGTTGGCTAACCACGTTGGATATTCAACTACCCTGAGGACCTTGGTGTTGATTTGCTTGGTAATTTCTTCTTTGATTTTCAGACTCATATCAGGCCTGAACTTTCTGAGCTTCTGTTTTACCGGCGGGCATATTATATTGATCGGCAACTTGTGAGCCACAATGGATGTAATTAGACCAGTCATGTCGTCGTACGACCATGCAAATATGTCCTCATACTCTTTCAAGAATTTGGTTTATTCCTTTTTCTCTGATGGAGACAAATGGATGCTGATGCGAGTTTCTTTGACAGTCTCTGAATCTCCTAAGTTTACTAGCTCAATCTTGTCCTGGTTGGACTTACGTCTGTTCTCGAAATACTCAACTTCTCTGACAATATCATCGGGTATGACATCCTCTTCTTCTAAATTTTTGTCCTTTTGTTGCATTGTCTCATTGCATGTCACAGTCATTGGTTCATTAGGGCAGGAAATAGTAATGCTGTATAGATAAAAGTAATAAGAGAAAAATGGTAATAAATAAATACTGATTCGTTGAAACGTAAAATCGATTTTGATAATTTAAAAAAACAATTTTGTAACATCGGGATTTTATTGGAAAACAAAAAATGCGAAAAGGAAATCATTAGCAAAAATGAAATAAATAACGTTGTTCAGCTTTGCTACCCCGGGACTAGTCGATCCCTGGATGGTCTGACGGTCCAATTCTTGAGGAATGATCCCTTGCACATAGCTTGGCTGGTAGGGCCTTCCTCTTCCTCCTCCTCAACAATAACACAACAATCCATGCCTTCGTCTTCCAGGAATAGATTCTTCAAAGCTGCTAGAGTTTCTTCTTCTTCTGACCCCCATATGATATTAGCCTGCTGGAAATTCTGCTCCAAATGTGGTATAGGCTGTTCCAATGGATAGTACGGACCGCGCCATGGTGGCGACCTGTCTTCGTACTCCTGCCAAGTGTATTTGTATCCAGCCCAAAAGTGGTGCCATGGTGCTTCAGCTGTATTGGTTTGGAAATCCCCTAAAGATTCTTACCAAGCCGATTGCCAGACTTGTACCCGCTCCAGTTCAATATGCTTTTGATATTATTATCCCACCACTTATCCTTGTCTATTGCGTTGTCCCGCTCGATGTGATGATAGGTTTATCCACCCAGCCTTCTTCTACCTTCACCCATCGGGATGGTCTGGCGACTATAGATAGGGTTGCTTCCATCTCTATGGATGATTACTTCCTGGTGGTTCCATTCAAATTTCACTGCCTGATGCAATGTTGATGCCACAGCCCCAGCGGCATGTATCCACGGCCGCCCCAATAACAGGTTATATGATGTGGATGCATCTATCACCTGAAATTCAATCTCGAACCATGTAGGCCCCATTTGTATAAAAAGACTGATTTCTCCAATAGTGGCCCTCTGAGAACCGTTGAAAGCCTTCACATTCATGTACCCTTCTCTTATCTCGTACAATCCTTTGCCCAATCTTTTGAGGGTTGTCAATGGGCAAATGTTGAGGCTGGATCCTCCGTCAATTAGAACCCTGGTAATGAAATGATCTTCACATTGCACAGTAATGTGCAGTGCCTTTTTCTGACTTAGTGATGAGTGGCTAGAATTCGTGATTTTAAGCATTATCTCCCTCGCATTTTATGAGTTTTAATGATAAAATACACGTCGTATGTGCCTAATAGGGTTTATTTTATGTGTAGGTGAATTGGAAATGGAAACGGGGCTAAACGGATGCAAATACGTCGAAGAATACGCGAGA
>ML374605.1:2729-21598 GCA_005239525.1 Nicotiana knightiana | reverse complement strand
CCAGGGGGGGGGGGGGGAATGACCCAATTGGCACGTGAGTCGTCCGTGCAGTTAGTACTCGAATGAGGACACAAGACGCCAAGTGTTAGGGTTCGGATATTGGGACTCGTAAATGGTGATTTGTCCGAGGTTCGGAATCTCGTGGAGATGACTATGAATTTGATGCAGAAGTGATTGAAGTTGTTGAGTCATTACATGCATGTGTTGTATATTTACATGCCGGGATTGTTGGTGTTTTATTCAGTCCTTGTGTTACTTCATGGTTCCCGCTGATACTTATTATTTTCCTTCTTTATCAAATTCACTGTCTTGTTAGATATATTGCGTAGCCTTCATGTTTATCATTATTTTTCTGATTTCTATATTGATACTTGTTCAGTTATTATTAGACCAGTGGGTGTCTTGACTAGTCCTTGTCACTACTTTACCGAGGTTAGTCTTGATACTTACTGGGCACCGCTGTTGTGTGCTCATACTACTCTTCTGCACATTTTTGTGCAGATTCCAGGTTTTCGCATAGCCGGCCGAGTGATTGATAGTAGCGCGGTTGCTGTTGTGGAGACTCAAGGTAAAACAGTCTCAACGTTCGCGGTTTCGGAGTCACCATCTTATCTTTTGTTGCACTGTTGCACTTATGACTTGTACTTCCGGTTTTGGGAATAGAAAATGTGTAAAGAATTATTTATTTCAAAAAGATATTAAATTCTATTTATTATTATTGTTATTCCTGAATATTAAGCTTACCTAGTCCTTAAGACTATGTGGTATCACGATATCCAACGAAAGAAAATTTAAATTGTGACAACCATAAAGTAAAAGTTTATAGTAGATGTTAATGTAAGAATTTTCAGGAATAGATCGTAAACTGCTTATATAAAAAATTCAATTCACCTTTTAGGATAGTGAAACTTAATGATTATTACCAAAAAGAAAAAGTAATAGTACTTTAATCAAGAAAACATATCCAATTTGATATTATTTTCTTGATTTCAGCGGAATTGCTTAAACTTTGCTGGTTCTTGAGAAGCGGATCTCTCTTTTACACTGCATTCTGTCTCACATTACTGATGCAAAATAATGGTGAATCTTGCGGTTGAGAAACGTCTTGTTTTCAAAAGCGTTAGTCCAACTTTCCATCAAAGTGGGATGAGAAGTTTTTATCAGTTATAACTTTTTCATAGGATTTGCTTGAAGTACTGAAAAATATTTTGAGTGGTAAAATTAATATTTTAACTAATGATTTAAGTGTTTGGATAGATATGCTGAAGCTAATAATAAACAGTTGATGTGTTTGATAAAAAAATAGTGATAAGTTATTCTTTTATTAAAATGACTAGAATACCGTTAAAAACTTTATAAAAGATTATAATTAAAAAGTTTCTTTGTAATGAAAAGGACGAACAACGAATATGGAATTAAGAGAAAGTTAGAAATTTATTTTGAAAAAATATTTTGCAAATTTAAAAATATTATTAACAATAAAATGGTAAAGTCTTGGTCAAACTAAAAGTGCTTATAAGCTGAAAAATCATAAGTTGGGGTGTCACAAAATTTATGATTTATGACCGATTTTAACTTATAAACACTTTTAATGTTTACCAAACGTGTAATATAAACCAAAAAAATGCTTATAAGCTAATTTGACCAGCTTATAAGCTTAGCTAAACACCCTCTTAACTTATTTAATTAAATTATTATACCAAAAAATATCACTCACGCGGGCCAAATATTACAGTTAACGCATGAATATAATATATGGACAGTTAAAAAGAATAGTATTTATTCAAAACATAATTTATCAAGTTGTTCTATCTCAACATATTTTACTGAGATAAATGTTTAAATGAGAGATGAACATGACTCAGAACTATTTAACCGAAGATTAAAGGTACATTGAAATGACGGTGGTCGTTGGAGATTTTTCAAAATATGCAAGTGAGGAGGAATCGGGAAGTTTCCACCGCCTGTTCAGGGTGTTTACACTAAAATTTAAATAACAATTAAACTTATATTGTAATTTTAAGGATATGTGATTTGACTCAACACTAATAATAAATATGAAAGTAAATGACATAATTGAATTATAAATCAAACCAAAATTCAAATGAAACTCCGGCCCTCGAGTTGAGATACACTCGAACTGATAAGTGCAAGAGCAATAGAAAATGGAATAAACTGGTGGACAATAATGTAAGTAGGAAAGAAAGAGTTGTATTGCTTTTTTCTCTGTCAATGATCATGAGTTACAAATGATTAGAACTCCTCTTTATATAGCAGAAGAATTCTACTTATGGTACTAACTACAGTAGAAAATCATATAATTAGCTAATTAAACGCTTCTAATTTGATCCGTTTTGAGATTTATGCCATGATCCTCGACCAATTACGGATATATCGCTCTTCCGTTATTAAGTCATCTCCGATATTACTCGGTGTTTGTCTCTCTTGACTTCGATAGCTGCCAACCTCGATCATAAAAGGAACTTTGATACGAACTCTATGCCTCAGCTTTGTGATTTGGTCGAGGTCAACCTTCGATGCAACACTCCGGTCTCGATTAGGTAGTGAAATTAGATGGCTCCGATTTCAATTGTATACAGATAGTCCCCTAGTTTCTTGGAGTGTAGTGACAAGAAACGAACTGAACCTTCGATTCTTTTCGGCCTCGATAAATTATGATGTCATCCCCGTGACATAAGTGATGGAAGTGACCGAAACGTCCCGTCGGTATAGTTTTCCAAATCATTAATGAGCATCAGTTGGCGATCGGCCACTAGTGCTGTTGAACCGTCACCATAAATCCATAAATAAGTCTTCTCCTCATTGAATCAAACTTTACCTTCATCCAATTTTCCAAGCTTTTACCTCTCTCAATTCTTCTCTTCCATTAATCTTCGAGTTTCACCTCCAGTCTCCAAACACCAAATCTTACGATCTTCTTCTTTTCTCAACTCATAAAAATGGAGAAAACATCCAAAACAGTTCCTCAAAAAGAGAAAGCTTCTTCTTCTTCTTCACGGTCGGTCGGTGATAAAATGCCGGTGGATCCGCTCCCTGAGGAGTGTGTTCCAGGCTCGTGTGTCCTTAAATCCGATTTCAAGACCGCGAAACCTCCATCGGTCCCTGGTCGGTGTAAGCACGTGTCGAGATACATTTTCTCGATAACCGTGGGGTATCTCGAGCAGATCAAGAGAGATTGCAACTAGGGGGACAAAGTGGTAAAGATCCCATCCCTGAAGAGAGCATCACTACCCACATGGAAGGGTATCTAAGTGTTTACACTTACCCTTTCATGTTGGGCCCTCTCGATCCTTTCATCATTGACTTTTGCCGTCAATACCAGGTGACCTTAGGCCACATACACCCTTCCTTTTGACGCATAGTCATCATGCTCTGATTCTTTACGAGCACAGCCGAGGGGATGCCATTCACCATAGATCACCTCATCAGGTTATACAACCCTCGTATCTTTCGAGGGTTGATCAAGCTGCAACGTTGGGCAACCAAGGTATTGTTCTCGAGCATCGATGAGGACAAAGATCGAGGCTGGATGGGTAGATTTGTGCGAATGAGGACCTTCGATCTCATCCCGACGGAGAAAATGCCATTTCCTAAGAAATGGAACTCGAAGCATAAGTATTACTTAACTTGTTTTTTCCATGCTTTATTTCGTTCCTCAGTTTTATTAATTTCTTCTTTCGTAATGCAGCGGTTGTTTGGATGCCTCGAGCGATCCCCGACCTCGAGAGCTGGGTCTGAAAACTTGAATCGACTTCTACTTATGCTGAGCGATGTTGGCGCGATTTGGCAAAAGGTCGATGTGAGGCAAAGAACCATGGTAAGCTTCCTCTTTTACATATCCGATGAATTGGTAATATCCCTTCGTACTTACTTAATTCCCATGTGTGCAGGACTGAGCAAGTATGCGGCCCTGAGGCTTCTGTCTAGTGATGAGGAGGCTTTGGCTATGGATCCAAAACTAGTGAAGGACAATAAGAGAAAACGGGTATCGACCTCCGAGGACCCTAAGCCCAAGATGAAAAAGAGCTCGATTAGCAAATCGAGTATGGATGATGCTGCTCTCCCTGCCCATGTAGTTCAGGAATTAAGGGAGGAAGAAGAACAAAATGAAGATGGTGACTCGGTGCTTGTGGCTCGAGTGAGAAAAAACATCAAGACCTCCAAAGCCGCTGAATCGGTGGCAGTTGGTGAGGCCCCGCCTTGTGCTGAGGAGGCCTTGGAGAAGGATTCGGGCAAGGTCCCCGAATTTTCCGAGACCGAAGCTGCTTCTCGTCCAATGGAGAGTACATCTGAGGGGGCTGGTTCTGAGACCCCTCGAGTTGAAAGCGCCCCAAGTGACTCGCTTGGGGAAATGACAGCAGGTCACTCGCCATCCCTTCTTGCCTATTCCGAAGAGGCTATACGGGATGCTCAAGCTTTGAGGACTCCCAAAGTGGGCGGAGTCCCTGGTGAGGAGGATCCCTTTCGGGATTTCTTTACTGGGGTCAAGGATGTCTCCGATCTTAATGACGCATCCAACCTCTTCGAAGAGGCCCAATGGCTTCTGAACCAAGTAAGTTTAAGTTCTTTTGTTGATGTAACATTTCTTTATTTTTTGTCTAACTCCTTTCCCTTTCTATACAGACTTTCTCTAAGTCGCGGGCTTAATTGAGCCAGTGTGAGGCCGATCTGCAAAGGCTTTCTGAAGAGAGGAATACCCTCAAGCTTCACTGCAGGCAAAATGACGAAGAGATTAAGGACCTCCGAGCCGAATTGGCTAAAGCTCATAAAGAGCATACTGAGATGACCGAGCAGGCAATGGTACTCTTGAAAAATCATGGTCTTGATTCGGTAATGGAGGTTAACATTTCAATATCACAGCTGTAGCAAAATATCAAGAGGATTGAGCTGTTCTGAGAGGAGGTCCACCAAGTGAAGGCAGAGTCCTACGGGGGAAGGAAGGCATGGACCGCCTTGCTGCTAAGAAAGAGACTGCCCTTGCCCAGTTGTCGTTAGTCAAAGCCCAACTTCGAAATATTAAGGAAAAATGCTCGGCTCAGGCAAAGAAGATTGAAGAGCTCGAGGCTTAGTTGGCTTCTGAAATTGCAACGGATCAAGCTGAGGCAGAAAAATCAAAGGTCGAGGCTGATTAGACGGTGGACATTTATCGGGCTGATGTCGAAGTTGCTCAAGCTCAAGTGAGAAAGGCTGCCGATGCTACTCAAACACGAGCACATTGGATTACCGAGCTTGCAAAATTCCAACCTCGGAGGGAGACCCTCGAAGAGATACACGCCCGAGGCTTCGATCTTATTGAAGAGATAACAAAGGCTAAAGAGCACGAAGTCGATGCTAGACTATTGTCCTCTTTTCACAATGAGGACGATCATGATGATGATGATGACATCATCAAGAGTGGGTCCGAAAACGATGAGGGTCCCGAGGAAGAAACTGCTCTCGAGGAAGGAGCTGCCCCCGAGAATAACTAGGGTATTTGTATTTTTTTTTCTTTTTGTGTAGTACCCTGGTTAGTATTTTGTAAATACCTTCGTTCATATATAAAACATTTTTTGTTTGAATTTTGTCTCAATTTTTTTACCTTCGCACATCCTAAGTTTGTTACCTTTTTAGGGACTACAACTACGTTTTCTAACCATTCGGGATATTTTACTTCCCGAATGGATCCTATTTTGAGAAGTTTGGTTATCTCGTCCTTGATGAATGCATGTTTTACCTCGGATTGGGGCCTTCTCTTTTGTTTTTACCAATCTGAACTTCGGGTCTAGACTCAATCGATGTGTTGTTATCTTTGGTGGGATCCTATCATATCTAAGTGGGACCAAGCAAAAAAATCCATATTATCAATAATAAATTCAATGAGTTTTTTCCTAAGTTCGGGGGTTAAACCCGTACCCAGGTATACCTTTCGTTCGGGTAGGTACTCGATCAATATAACCTATTCCAGCTCTTTGACTGTCAATTTGGTGGAGTCGGAATCTTTGGGAATAATTAAGGATCAAGGGATCCAGTAGACGTCGTCCTCTTCTTCCATTTCCTGCTTTTCCGACTGAGTCGAGGCTGGTGGCTGTGGTTGCTATTTGGCCTCCTATTTTCCTGGCCTCCAATCCATTTGTTGTCGAAAGCACTGATATCACTATTACCTCATCGACCGCAAACATTTCTTTTGCAGCATATTTCTCACCATATACCGTTTTCACTCCGTCCGGCGTTGGGAATTTCAGCATTTGGTGGAGAGTCGAAGGGACTGCCCTCACGTTATGAATCCAGGGCCTTTCGAGCAGGGCGTTGTACCTCATGTCACCCTTGATTACATGAAAATTTGTTTCTTGTATAGTCCCAGCTACATTCATTGGTAAAATGATTTCACCTTTAGTTGTTTCGCTGTCCATGTTGAAACCATTCAGGACCCGAGCTACAGGTACATTTTGATCTTGCAGGCCGAGCTGCTCTACAACCCTCGATCGAATTATATTTTCCGAGCTCCCTGGATCAATTAACACACGCTTAACCTGAATTTTATTCATAAGGATAGAAATTACCAGAGTATCATTATGGGGTTGAAAGATTCCTTCTGCTTCCTCATCGTTTAATAATACGGTGCCTTCTGGAACATAATCTCGAGTCCGTTTTCCCCTTGTAATGGATACTTTGGTGTGTTTGAACACGGACCCTTATGGAATATCAACCCCACCGATGATCATATGGATCACATGTTGCGGTTCTTCTTGTTCGTTTTTCTTGTTGGCGTCCCTTTCTCTGAAATGGGTTTTGGCTCGATCGCTTAAGAACTCTCGAAGGTGGAACTCGTTGAATAGACATGCTACCTCTTCCCTCAGTTGTCTGCAGTCTTCAGTTCTGTGTCCATGCATGCCGTGATACTTGCACATTAGATTTGGTTTTCTCTAGGAAGGATCAGTTTGTATGGGTCGGGGCCATCTAGTATCTTTGATTCTCCCAATCGCTGACACAATACCTGATGCGTCGATATTGAAGTTGTACTCTGATAATCGCAGTGCTTCTGTGGGATCGACATGCTTATCGAAACCACTTTTGCTCATGAGTCCCCGAGAACTCTGTCCTCGATCGCCACTTCGATCCTTTCGGATGGGATGGCATCCTAGGACGCCATTTTTGTGATCTATGTTGTACGGTTGATATCGGTCTCTGTTCGACCGAGGTTCCCTATCAATATTCCTATGGTTTTTTCCTACGGTCCTGCTCAGATATACGAAACCGGAAGGGGTTCCCAATTGGTCATCCTCGACTCTGATCTTTGATTGGTACCGATTATGTACATCGGCCCAGGTTACCGCCAGATATTCAATTAGATTTTGCTTCAGTTGACATGATGCTATCGAACTCTGTTCATTCAACCCCTGAGCAAAGGCTTGAACAACCCAATCGTCTGTGAACGGTGGTAATTCCATGCGTTCCATATGGAATCGAGACACGAACTCCCTCAGCATTTCATTATTCTTTTGTTTTACTTTGAAAAGGTCCGATTTTCTCGTCGCAACCTTTATTTCCCCGTCATGTGCCTTTAAGAAGGAATCAACAAGCATGGTGAATGAGTCGATGGAATTCAGCGGTAGATTATGGTACCAGATCATTTCTCCCTTCGCAGAGTTTCCCCAAATTTCTCCAGTAGAACGGATTCGATCTCATCATCTTCCAAATCATTTCCTTTGATGGCGCATGTGTAGGAGGTGACATGCTCGTTGGGAACGATGGTCCAGTGTACTTAGGTATTTCTGGCATACATAATTTCTTCGGAATAGGTTTCAGAGCCGCACTTGGAGGGAACGACTTCTGCACAAACTTCTTTGAGTCTATTCCTTTTAAAATCGGCGGTGCCCCCAGTATCTGGTTAACCTGGGAGTTGTTCGTTTCTACTTTCTTATCATTTGCCTCAATTTTCTTTTCTCCTCATTCAATTCATTTGGCGAGTTACTCGAGCATCTTCATTACGGCGGGGTCAGTCCCGATTCATTGGTACTCGATCTTTCTGGCGCTGGCTTAGTTCGACGGGCGACTTCCGGCTCGACCACAGTCGGTGTTCGATGCTGACTTTGTAGCTGTGCAATAGAGGCTTGTTGAGCCTCCAACATATCGAATATTACTTTGAGGTTGACTCCTCCATCTCCTCTGCCTTGTGTACCTCGACCACCAGATCGACCTTCTCTGCGTACGCTCCCTTCGGGGTCTGCGCCCAAATTTGCATTTAAAGCGATATGCGAATTGATGTTGACTGGATTGGCAATTAGTGCTCCCTCGAGATCATCATGGCTCACCTCGACCCCTGGAGCAACTACATTGTCATTTTACTCGTGATATCCGAGGCCATTATCACCATGTGTGGGTACTGTTTGTGAGTTTGACATGTTTTATCCTGAAAACAAAAATACTTACAAGAACAAGCGTAAAGTAGCGTGTGTTATCGGAATCAGTATTGAACAATCACCATTATCCTTAGCCCCACGATGGGCGCCAAACTATTTACCCTAAAATTTGGATAACAATTAAACTTATATTGTGGTTTTAAGGATATGTGATTTCACTCATCACTGATTGATAAATATGAAAGTAAATGACAAAATTTGAATTATAAATAAATCAAACTAAAATTCAAATGAAGCGCCAGCCCTTGAGTTGAGATACACTCGAACTGATAAGTGCAAGAACAATAGAAAATGGAACGAACTGATGGACAGTAATATAAGTAGGAAAGAAATAGTTGTATTGCTTTTTTTCTCTGTCAATGAACATGGGTTACAAATGATTAGAACTCCTCTTTATATAGCAGATAAATTCTACTTATTATATAACTCTAATTACAGTAGGGAATCACATAATTAGCTAATTAACCGCTTCTGATTTGATCAGTTCCGAGATTTACGCTATGATCCTCGACCAGTTACGAATATCTTGCTCTTCCGTTATTAAGTTATCTCCGATATTACTCGGTGTCTGTCTCTCTTGACTTCGATAGCTGCCAACCTCGATCACAAAAAGAACTTTGATCTCGAACTCGATACCTCAGCTTGGTGATTTGGTCAAGGCCAACCTTCAATGTAACACTCCGATCTCGATTAGATAGTGAAATCGGATGGTCCCGATTTCAACCATATACACAGGGTTAGGCCGTTGATTAGGATAGAAAATTTTGAAAATATGAGGTTCGAATCAAGTTCGTGGGATCCTCTTCCTTTCGAACTCGTGTGTGGCCTTGGTTGATAAATACAACTTTTGAGGCCGTACATCTCAATTAAATCATATAGTGGTAAGTGGATCTATGAATTATTATGTGGAATCTATACAAATAATAATTTGTATTTTATATATTAATTAGTAGTGCAGCTTTGCACCTGGGACATGTTTGAGTTCTACCAAAACCCAGTTTAATTATTAATGTGCGACTTGTCTGTATCGACGTACGTGGTTTCGTAGCGTTTCCTCTGATATTTCTAAAAATAGTTTGGCCGCTAATAGAATTATTTTTCTTAACCCTGCTAAGAAAATATTAATATAGAATTTATTTGTAGGATAATAAATACTGAAATCTAATTTCAGTTGTGTTTATCTCGAAATACGATAAACAATTAAACTTGTAATGTGGTTATAAGGATATGTGATCTAATTTAATGCCAATTGATAAATAGCTAAATAAATAAAGGAATTAAACGATTTAAATAGATCAACCCCGTGTAATTGCAAGTTATCGACCCCGATCTGGATTAGACTCGAGATCAAGTGCGAAGAACAGTAAGAGCAGTAATAGTAATATGAACAATAAGAACTATAAAGAGTTAAAAGCGAATACAAGAGCAGAGTGCTTTGTAATTTTCAGTAATGGTGTAAGTGGTAAGTGCTTATGATGATAATAATGATAATGTCCTTTTACAAATGAACATGGCTCCTCTTTATATAGTAGAGGAATACTAAATAAGGTATGACTCTAATTTCGGAAGTAAAATATACGATTGATACCATTAACCGTTAATGGCTCTATCGGTTCCAAGATTCTCGCCGAGATTGGTGGTCGATCGCGGATATCTCGTGATTCTTTTTTGTGGTGTCGATTTAGCCTGATCTCGATCCCTTAGTCTTCATATTCTCTGAACCCGAACTCGCTTCGATACCGACTCATTCTCAAGACTTACCCTCGAACCCATAGAATCGGGTATGCTCGATTTTACCGTATACAGGTGTCCCCGCATTTCTTAAAATGAAATGATCAGAAACGATTTGAGTCTCGATTCTTCGATACCTTGACCATGACGTCATCCTCATGACATAAGCAATGGATGTGACTAAAATGTCTCCTTGGTTCGGTTCCCAAAAAACCATCAATGCATGTCAGTCGTCGGTCGGCCGCTAGTGGCACCGAACCGCCGTTTTAAACCTATAAATACCAGCTCCTTGATAGATTCAAACTTTACTTTGCTTTGATCTCTAACCTTTGAGTTCATAATCCTCCTTGCTTTCCTCTCATTGCCGCTTACTAAACCACTGTTGTTCCACCGGAGCCGCCAATTCTAAACCTTCTTTTTTACTCCCCACTCATACGTAAATGACGAAGACCTCTAAAACAGTACAACAAAAGGAGAAAGCTCTATTTTCTTCCTCCCGGCCAGCCGGCGATAAAATGCAGGTAGAACTAGCCGTCCATGGATACGTACCTGGCCCCTATGTCTTTATAACTGATTTTAAGGTTGATAACCCCTCATCGGTGCCGGGCCAATGCGAATATGTATCGGTGTACATGTGTTCGATTACCGAGGTCCATGTCAAGGCCAGGAAGTAGGACTCTGGATGGGGTCCAGAGGTGGTGGTGCAAATTCCTATGCCTGAAGAGAGCATCACCACACATGTGAAAGGGGTTATTGAGTGTTTATACTTACCCCTTCACATTGGGTCCCGTCGACCCTGTGATCTTCGACTTCTGCAAGAGGTACGAGGTCACGCTCGGTCAGCTCCACCCCTCCCTTTGGTGATAGTGATCATGTTGTGCTTCTACTCCAATGAGGCTGGGGGTTGGAGTTCACATTGGACCACCTTATTCGGTTATACAGGCCTCGACTCTATCAAGGGCTAATCAAACTTAATTGTCGAGCAAGCAAATCCCTTTTCTTGAACATCGATGAAGATAGAGATTGGGGTTGGATGAGTCGATTCATACGGGTGAGGACCTGTGATATAATACCAGAAGAAAAGATGTCATTTCCTGAGGAGTGGAAAGCCAAACGTAAGTGACTTTTTGTTCTTTTGGTTCTGTGTCTCTTTCGATCTTGTCTAACATTTTTCTCCGACCATGCAGCCGACCCTTGGATGCCCGAGGCGGTGCCTGATTTTGAAGATTGGATCCACAAGCTTGCCTCCACCTTGACTCGTGCTGAACGAGTGTGGTGGGATTTGGCTAAATCCAAGTGGGAGGCCAAAAACCATGGTAAGGTCCTTTCTTACGTATTCCGAAGTAATTACTCCTTTTCTCCATTATTGATCTTCTATTTATGCAGGCCTGACCAAAGATTCCATTATTAGGCCTTCAAGAGAAGGCGGCGAAGCTACGTCCCCGGTCCCAAGGCTGGAAAAGAACAAGAAAAGGAAAAATCTCTCGCAATCCGAGGTCTCCAAACGCAAACCTCGAAGGGTGAGGAGAAATTTTCCTTTAATGCCTTCATGAGTTTTTCTTTCATGTCCCTTGTATGTTTACTTGTTCTTGCCGAAAGATTTTTACTTCTTCATTTCAACTCGTGATCGAGATAAACCCTTAGGCTTTTTGTTTTTACAAGGGCTCGTTTCGAACTGGTAGATGAGCTATCTTAGATAACCAAGCTCGGATAGTTTTATAGAATAGGGTAGACCCTTAAGTTTTTATCAATGATTGTTAAGATTTCGAGCTCATCGTTACATCTTTCATGTGAATATTCGAGCTGTAGTTAATCGTTTGTTTAAGCTCGTAATAACCGAACCCTTGGGTTCGAATTGAGTGAGAGCGAGGTCTCGAACTCTAATTGTATCGTCGTTTAGGCTTATCAGATCGGCCCTTAGGCTCTTTTATATTGGCCCTTATGCTCTTTAAATCGTCCCTTAGTCTCTTTTAGGTTGGCCTTTAGCCTCTTTAAGTTGGGCCAATTCAAACTTTAAAAATGGCTATAGTTTTTCCCTCTTTCGGCTAAAAGACTTAGTGAAAATTTCTTTATGCCTTAGCATGTGTTTTTTGTACCCATTGGGTTTTTTGAGGGTTCAATGATCGGAGCCCAATTTTCTCTTAACTCGTTTGCGTTAAGTTATTTTAATACCTCTTGAGATTTTTTCGAAGGCTGATATTATTGAAGCCTTAAATTTTTTGAGGGCTGTTTTATTGAAGCCCTTTTTTGTTTTCCTTGCCGAGGGTAGCCTTATTTAACCGGGTTTTCAAAGTGTTTGAAGGCCTATAGTTTATTGTGGGAGGCTGACATCTCCGAGATGCATTATTTCGGCCGTAGCCTTTTTATATGACCGTAGTCTTCAATATGGCCGTATCCTTCGGGTATGTCTCTTAGACTTGTTTCCCGATAACATTTCGAACTTGTTAGAAATGTTAGTCCCCGAGTGCGATGGCCTTTGACGGTATATCGGGGGTGCCTCTTTGAGGTCTTATGATTTCGAACTTAGATAGCTCAAATAGGTAGTCCCCGAGTGTTCGAGGCATGCTTGCACTTGGCCCTTTGGCCATTTATTGCAAGTGTTAGTTTTTCACAATAAATCATAAGCACATGACTCATATACTAGAAATTCTACTTCGAACACGAGATGTTTGAGAAAAAAGAGAGTGCTTCTTTGTATTATTCATACATGCGTACACGTTTTATTGTCAGGACTTGGCTAATCTATATGGACACGGTTCATTCGACCGTTTGGTCCATTACAAAATTCTTCTTATCGAGACCTATTTACATAACATCCGAGGGTGATGCCCCCCAGTATTCGAGGTTGATTGCAAAGAAGACCTGGATACTATTGAATTACCCCCAGGTAGCATATAGTTGTTGCCTTGTTAAAAACCTCGCCGGAATAACCCATTCAGGATAAAACAGGTCTAAGGGAAAAAGAGTGCAACATGTACTTTAAAACGTGAGTTTAGCTTCGAATATTTAAGTAAATGAAAAATGAGAAAATCCATACCTTAGCAATAATATTGCTTGAGGAGTGATATGTTCCAATTATTCAACAATGGCTCGCCGTCCATTGTTCCAAGCTTGTACGATCCTTTACCGACTATGTCGAGGATTTGATAGGGCCCTTCCCAGTTAGGAACGAGTTTCCCTTCATTAGGGTTTCGAGTATTGATGGTGATTTTCCTTAAGACCAAATCCTCGACTTTGAAGTGTCGAAGATTGGTTCTTCTGTTGTAATAACTTTCGATTCGTTGCTTTTGCGAGGCCATTCGAATGACTGCCGCTTCTCGTCTTTCATCTAAACAATTCGAGGCTGGTATTCATTGCCTCATGGTTCGATTCTTCCGTTGCATGTCGAAACCTGGCGTTGTGCTCTCTGACTTCGACATGTATTAAGGCTTCGGGGCCATAGACTAAAGAAAACGGAGTTGCTCCGGTACTGGACTTCGATATCGTCCAATATGCCCATAGCACCTCGGGCAATTTTTCTCTCCACTTCCCTTTGGCTTCGTTTAGCCTTTTCTTCAAGTTTTGGATGATAGTTTTATTTGTTGATTCGGCCTGTCCGTTTCCACTAGAGTGATATGGCATCGATATTATCCTCTTTATTTTGTGATCTTTGTGAAATTTCGTTACTTTACTGCCAATGAATTGTTTGCCATTATCACAGACTATCTCCGCAGGTATCCCAAATCGACATGCAGTGTGATCCCATATGAAGTCGATCACTTCCTTTTTTCTGACTTTCTTGAAGTCCTGTGCTTCAACCCATTTAGAGAAATAGTCAGTCATAAATAATATGAATTTAGCTTTACCTGCGGCCGATGGAAGAGGACCGACGATGTCCATTCCTCATTTCATGAATGGCCATGGGGATAGGACCGAGTGAAGCTGTTCACCGGGCTGGTGAATCATTGGTGCAAACCTTTGACATTTGCCGCATCTTCGAACGAACTCCTTAGAGTCTTTCTCCATGCTATCCCAATAGTATCCTGCTCTGATGACCTTTCGAACTAGTGACTCGGTGCCAGAATGGTTCCTACAAGTCTCTTCGTGGATTTCTCACAAAACATAGTTAGTATATCCCGGCCCCAAGCATACTGCCAATGGACCATCCAACGTCCTTCAGTATAACATTCAGTATTCGTCTAATGCAAACCGAGCGGCTTTAGTGCGTAAGGTCATCGATTCTTTGGGATCCGATGGCAGCTTCCTGTTCTTCAAATAATCGATGTATTTGTTCCTCGAATCCTAGGTTAAGCTTGTAGAATTGATTTCGGCATGCCCTTCCTCGATTACAGACCTCGAGAGTTGGACGACAGTCCCCGAGATGATTTCGTCTTCGTCGACCGACGATCCCAAGTTGGCAAGTGCATCGGCCTCAATATTTTGTTCTCGAGGCACATGCTGCAGGGTCCATTCTTTGAAGCGGTGTAAGGTGACATGCAATTTGTCTAAGTACCTCTGCATCCTGTCCTCTCGAACTTCGAAGGTTCTGTTTACCTAGTTAACTACCACTAGAGAGTCATACTTAGCTTCGATGACTTCCGCTCCTAAGCTTTTAGCTAGTTCGAGACCTGCGATTATAGCCTCATACTCGGCCTCATTGTTAGTCAGTTAGGTAGTTTTAATCGATTGTCTAATAACATTGCCCGTAGGCGGTTTCAAAACAATACGAAGCCCGGACCCTTTCACATTCGAGGCTCGGTCCGTGAAGAGGGTCCATACCCCCGATGATGTACTCGATTTTAGCAAAAGTTCCTTTTCTACTTCGGGTACGAGGTTTGACGAAAAGTCTACCACGAAGTCTACTAATATTTGAGACTTGACGGGCGTTCGAGGTTGATATTCAATATCGTACCCACCGAGTTCGACGACCCATTTGGCCAATCAGCCCGATAACTCGGGTTTGTGAAATATATTTCGAAGGGGATATGTGGTAACAACACATATATGATGACACTGAAAATACGATTTTAGTTTTCTAGATGCACTTATTAATGCAAGTACCAATTTTTCTAGGTGTGGATACCTGATTTCAGCATCTCCTAAGGTCCGACTCACGTAATAAACTGGAAACTGCGTACCTTGTTCTTCTCGAACTAATACTCCACTTACCTCTATCTCGGACACTGCCAAGTATAGGTATAGCTTCTCATTGCCTTTGGGGTGTGGAGCAAAGGTGGGCTTGAAAGGTACCGTTTCAATTCCTCCAATGCTTCCTAATATTCCGGAGTCCATGTAAAATTATTTAAGTAAGGAAGGAAAAGAACTTGTGGCTCTAATCTAACGACCTTGATATGAACCGGCCTAGGGCAGCTATCCATCCGGTTAGCCTCTGAACGACTTTGTCACGCCCTAGACATGGGGAGGCGTGACTGGAACCTGGTGCCAAACTGGCCCGAGCAAACCACTCTGTAACTCATTTCATATTTGTTTTAACTATCATGGGCCAACATGGCCACAACTCGTAATGTATAACTATAAGTGGGAAAGCACTGTATCAATGAGCGTCTTTCCTAAAACATGAATACATATGGACTGTCAAGGCCTCTAACATACTATACAAAATGAACCTCTGTCTACAAAGACTCTAAGAGTATTAGACATCAAATGGGATAGGGTAATGACCTACCCATAAGTATGTAACAAAATTCTGACACGATGACTCATAGACTCTGCTGCACTCCGAATGAGGTGGAGTATTACCGATCCTTCGCTGAATGCTAACCTCGTCTACTATGAGGGTCGTCAAACTGATTGTATATACCTGCAGTAATGAATGCAATGTCCCCAATAAAAGGACGTTAGTACGAATAATGTATCGAGTATGTTAGGCACATAAATAAGTATATAACAGACATGGAAGAAACATGTAGTAAATGACTCAACCTGTAAGTCTGGATAACTTTGTAAATCATGAAATACTTATAGTGTCATGAATATGTGTATGAATGTAATGTCGTGCATAGGTACATGTGTTCATAACATCATCAAGCCTCTGAAGGCATCCCATCATATGATCTCGGTCACTGTGGGCAAAATCGTCAACATATACCAGCTGATCAGGTGGTGGTGCGTATATAACGCCGTGACCTTTTACCATATCACATATACATATATACGTGTATATAATGCCATCTAGTCACACTACTAAAAATTCGGGAAAAACGACCACAAAAAGCGACCAAAGTTGGTCCCTAAACAGTGAAAAGCGACCAAAATGCGTCCAAACTGGCTTGGTCGCTATTTTGCTGGTCCATTCAAATTAGGAACCAAAGTTGGTCGCTAATTAGCGACCAACTTTGGTCTCTAAAATAAAAGGACCAAATATTCCGGGTGTACAATATAGCGACCAACTTTGGTCGCTATAATATTTTAATAATATAAATTTAGCGACCACAGTTGGTTGCTTATTTTTAATTTTTTTAATTTTTTTTTAAAAATAAACGACCACAATTGGTCGCTAATTTATAGAATTTAATTTTTTTTGTACATATTTTGGTCGCTAATTCCCAGAATTTTTATTTTTTTAAAAGTATAGCGACCAAAGTTGGTCGCTTTCTTGAAAATCTGGGTTAATTACCGACTAACTTTGGTCGCTATTGCCCAGAAAAAAAAATTAAATATAAAAGCGACCAACTTTGGTCGCTATTCTGGGTATAATTTTGGCAGATACTGCCTATTTTGGCCGCTACACCACCTGCCAGCATACCAAATTCTCTATTACAAGCAACAACAACAACAAGAAAACCAACAACAACAACAACAACACAACAACAACATTAAAACCAACAAAGTAAAGTTCAATAGAAAACACATTAAACTAACAAAACTAAGTTAATGGTTATTACAAGCCCATTCGAAAACCGGTTCTATTGTCTAGTTCAAAGTATATAAAAGTACTCAAGGAAAACTAAGTATATAAAACTAAGTGTTCTTTCAGCATCCTCGTCCGAAAGTTGGATTGCCTCGCCCGACTCATTAGGTGGATGACTGCGTATGAATTCCTCCACGTCAGCTGTGAAGCGACCCTATAAGAAAAATTACATTGAATTAGTAAATCAAAATACTTAATGAAAAGTAAAAAACTTACATGTACAGTCGAGGCTCGGCCCTCGACCCACCTTTCTGGATCAGTCTCTTTCTTCTTCTTTACAATATGAGTCTCATTGAATAACTCATCTTGCTTCATTGGCATCATAAAGTTGTCTGGTGGCTTTGGTTATTATTCTCATAGTAATATTACTCGGGATGAACTTGAATACAGAGAATAACTTGGATACAGTATCTGACAGGGTGTATCTTTGATCAATTGTTGTTCTCATTAGCGACAATGATAATGAGAAGGCAATGGCATGTGTTTCAAACAATGATGGTTAAGGTAGGAATTTAACATTTCCTAAGTTGATAAAAGAAGAGGTTATAGAGGAATTCTCTACTTCATTTTCCAAACGCTTCTCTAAGGAAGAGAAGTTTGGAGAAATCTCCTCTTGGAAAATGAAGTAGAGAATTCCTCTATAACCTCTTCTTTTATCTACTTAGGAAATGTTAAATTCCTACCTACACCATCATTGTTTGAAACACATGCCATTGTCTCCTCATCATCACTGTCACTAATGAGAACAACAATTGAAGACCCACTCTGCCAGGTACTTTATCCAAGTTATTCTTGGTGGAAATTCCATTGCATGTCTGATAAAGTCATCAACCCCTTCTACAAAATCCTCCCGCAATCCCAACCAATTAGGATAATTCCTATTGTACATCCAAGTACGATGTTCCATCTATACAAATAAAACAAGAACAAATTAATTTAGTTAATTCATATCCTAATCTTTTTTTAGTTAATTAATTCCATATCCTAAAGATTCAACTCATATCCTAAAAGTTCAATTCATATCCAAAAATTTCAATTCATATCCTAAAGGTTCAATTCATATCCTAAAATTTCAATTCATATCCACAAAAGTTCAATTCATATCCTAAAGGTTCAATTCATATCCTAAAGGCTCAATTTATATCCAAAAATTTCAATTTTTAAACTAAAATTACAATACATAAACTAAAAGTCCAATTCATATCCTAAAATTTCAATTCATAAACTAAAATTCCAATTCGTATCCAAAAATTTCAATTCATATCCAAAAGGTTCAATTCATAAATTAAAAGTTCAATTCATATCCTAAAATTTCAATTTATAAACTAAAAGTCCAATACATATCCTAAAAGTTCAATTCATATCCTAAAATTTCAATTTATAAACTAAAAGTCCAATTCATAAACTAAAAGTTCAATTCATATCCTAAAAGTTCAATTCATATCCTAAAGGCTCAATTCATATCCTAAAAGTTCAATTCATACACAAAAATTTTAATTCATAAACTAAAAGTCCAATTCATATCCTAAAATTTTTATTCATATCCACAGAAGTTCAATTCATATCCTAAAGGTTCAATTCATATCCTAAAGGGTCAATTCATATCCTAAAAATTCAATTCATACACAAAAATTCCAATTTATAAACTAAAATTATAATACATAAAGTAAAACTACAATACATAAACTAAAAGTCCAATTCATATCCTAAAATTTCAATTCATAAACTAAACTTCCAATTCGTATCCAAAAATTTCAATTAATATCCAAAATATTCAATTCATATCCTAAAGGTTCAATTCATATCCT
>ML374603.1:0-87927 GCA_005239525.1 Nicotiana knightiana | reverse complement strand
TGGATATTTCTGAGCCTAGTCGAGTGTTGGCTTGTACGATCGCTCGTTCTTCATTATTGGAGCATATTTGTGATTGGCAATTTGATGATCCCCATTTGTGTGTCCTCAGAGACATGGTGCAGTGCGGAGGTGCCAAGCAGGTGACCTTAGATGATGATGGTGTTTTGAGATTGCAGGGGCGAGTTTGTGTGCCCAATGTTGATGGGATTCGAGAGTTGATCTTAGCGGAGGCCCATAGTTCCCGGTACTCTATTCATACGGGCGTCGCAAAGATGTATCAAGATTTGTGGCAGCATTATTGGTGGCGTAGATNTTATTTCCGAGGATTGAGCTTCCCGAGTGGAAGTGGGAGAGGATCACTATGGACTTCATTACTGGACTTCCGTTGACCCGGAAGAAGTTCGATTCAGTTTTGTTCATTGTTGATAGGCTGACCAAGTCAGCGCATTTCATTCCTGTGGCAGTCTCCTATTCATCTGAGAGGTTAGCTGAGATCTATATCCGGGAGATTGTTCTCCTTCATGGTGTGCCGGTATCTATCATTTCGGACCGGGGCACGCAGTTTACCTTGCGTTTCTGGAGAGCAGTTCAACGAGAGTTAGGCACCCAGGTGGAGTTGAGCACAACATTTCATCCTCAGACAGACGGGCAGTCCGAGCGGACTATTAAGATATTGGAAGATATGCTCTGAGCTTGTGTTATTGACTTTGGAGGTTCATGGGATCAGTTCTTTCCATTAGCAGAGTTTGCCTACAACAACAACTACCGGTCGAGTATACATATGGCTCCTTATGAGGCTTTATATGGTAGGCGGTGTCGATCTCCGGTTGGATGGTTTGAGCTGGGAGAGGCTCGGTTGTTGGGTACAGATTTGGTTCAGGAGGCCTTGGACAATGTCAGGATCATTCAGGATAGGCTTCGTACAACTCAGTCTAGGCAAAAGAGTTATGCAGATCACAAGGCTCGAGATGTGGCTTTCACGGTTGGTGAGCGAGTATTGCTCCGAGTGTCGCCTATGAAGGGTGTGATGAGATTTGGGAAGAAGGACAAGCTTAGCCCTAGGTTCATTGGTCCGTTTGAGATTCTTGATCGAGTGGGAGAGGTGGCTTATAGACTTACATTGTTGCCTAGCTTATCAGCCGTTCATCCAGATTTTCATGTGTCCATGGAGGTATCACGGCGATCCAGCCCACGTGTTAGATTTCAGCACTGTCCATTTGGACAAGGACTTATCTTATGAGGAGGAGCCGATAGCTATTCTAGACCGGCGGGTTCGTCAATTGAGATCCGAGATTTTCCCTTTTGTACGTGTTCAGTGGGGAGGTCAGCCTTCTGAGGCATCGACCTGGGAGTCTGAGTCCGATATGCAGAGCCGTTATCCTCATCTATTCCCCGACTCAGGTACTTCCTTCTTCTGTCCGTTCAAGGACGAACAATTGTTTTAGAGGTGGAGAATGTGACGACCCAAAGGGTCATCACCTATTTTCTTACCCATTCCGTGCTTCCGAGGCCTTGAAAACCTCATCTTTAGTTTCCTCTATTTGCATGCGCAAACCGGGCGCGTAGCCGGAAAGCTTAAATATGAAATTCCGTGAAAAATGCTAAAATTTGATATTAAAATAAGTAAATTTGACCTCGGTCAACATTTTGGGTAAACGAACCCGGACCCGTGATTTGACGGTCCCGGAGGGTCCGTAGGAAAATATGGACTTGGGAGTATGCCCGAAATCGAATTCCGAGGTCCCAAGCCCGAGAAATGAATTTTTGAGTAAAATTGTTTTTCTGAAATGTATAAAGAAAATTGAAATGAAAATTTGTTAAAACGTGTTGGTATCGGGCCCGTATTTTGGTTCCGGTGCCTGTACAGGTCTTATATGTGGTTTAAGATATTACTGTGAAGTTTGGTTGAAATTGGACGTCGTTTGACGTGTTTCGGACTTAAAACTCTAAATTTGAAAGTTTATGATGTTTGAAGAAAAACTAGTGATTTTGAGGTTTGATTTGTTGTTTTGATGTTATTTTGGTGATTTGATCGCACGGTTAAGTTCGTAGGATGTTGTTGAGTTAGTGCATGTGATTGGTTAGGACCCCCGAGGGCTCGGGAGTGTTTCAGAGGTCTTTCAGAGTGATTTTAAACATAGGAAACATTGTAGGTTTTTGCTTCAGCTGTTGCAGGTCCCATTTGTTCTTCGCGTTCACGACGCCTCTCCTGCGTTCGCGAAGCATTACTTTTTTCCTTCATCGCATTCGCATCCATTCCCTCACGATCACGTAGGCTTATTTGACCCTGAGGGCTTAGCCCTCTTTTCCTCTTCGCGTTTGCATACATTTGACCGCGTTCGAGTAGCTTTGCAGGTCTTCTTCATCGCGTTCGTGTGATGTCCCACGCGTTCGCGTAGGTCAATTTCTGGACCCCATACTTTTTACTGTTCACGTTCGCGTTCGCGTTCGCGTTCGCGTTCGCGTTTACGTTCGCGTTCACCCTTCCGCGAACGCGATGGTTTGTCAAGTCTACCCTTCGCGAACGCGACCTTCCTTCCGCGAATGCGAAGGGAAATTTTGCCTAGCTACGAGATTTCATTAAATCTTCACGAACTTCTTCTTCTCCAAGGTCCTTAGGCGTCCATTGAAGCTATCCTTCACCAAAGACTTCTTGGGTTAGTAATTGTTGCTTGTTTCCTTCCATTTTCTTCAACATCTAATGAATTCCTTAGCCTAAAACATGTAATTTAGGGTAGAAATTGGGGGAAATGGGTAGAGTTAGGGCTGTTTGAATTTTCTTGATTAGACCTCATTTTGGGGTCGAATTTGAAAACAAATTATATATTCTGGCTCGTGGGTGAATGGGTGACATGGTTTTTGTCCGAACCTCGTGTTTTGACCAAGCGGGCCCGGGGTCGATTTTTGGGATTTTGGGAAGAAAGCTTGGAAATCTATAATTAGGCATTGGGATTGATTTGCTTAGCATATATTGATATTATGAAGTCATTATTGTATAGATTTGATTGAGTTGGAGCCGAATTCGAGAGGGAAAGCGGTTGTTGTGGATTGATTTGGCCGTGGAAGTTGAGGTAAGTGTTTTGGTCTAACCTTAGCTTGAGGGAATAGGAATTGAGTCTTATTTGCTACTTCCTAATTGTCGAGTACGATGTATAGGCATGGTGACGAGTATCTGTACATTGGTGTCTAGCATGACCCTGAATCTTTGTATTGCGAATATTCTAACTTCCATGCTTAATTGATGATTTCTATATGTTGTAAAGAGCATGTGAAGGGAACTGTGATCTTTAAAACTTCGAGGAACATTGGCTCGAGTTGTAACACGAATGGTGAAGATATATGAGATAATTGAATCCTTTGGAGTATTGGCTCAAGTGATAGAGTAAGTTATGAAATGAAAGTGAAAGAAAGAGAAAGAGTTATTAAAATATACCCTTGCTGGGTCATTGTGGCTTTAGTGATTATCTCCCTTGCTAGGATGTTGAGATTACTGTTATTGTCCCCTTGTCGGGATTTAATTGTTTAATTATTGTTCCCCTGCCGAGATTTCTATTTCTATTCTATTTACTCCCTTGCCCTTTGTTTGTGATTGTTGTTTGGGTGAGGAGGAGTGATAAAGCACGAAGGGTGATGCCGTTCACTGTTTGCTATTGGGAGGAAGAGAGTAAAAGCACGAAGGGTGATGCCGTGCATTGTTTGATATTGTGAGGAAAGAGTGTAAAGCATGAAGGGTGATTCCATGCTGTACGATGTACCATTCCGTACAAATATTCATTGATTATACTGTGAGGAAAGAGAGTAAAAGCACGAAGGGTGATGCCGTGTACATGATTATTGATACGATTGATTTGGTGAGGACGAGAGTAAAAACACGAAGGGTGATGCCGTTCAAGTTTGTGATTTCTGATCCTTATTGATATTCTGGCCTTGTTGTTCCTTTCTTTATTTGAGATTTCTTATATGAAACTGTTATCTCCCCACAGCATGTTCCCCTTCCTTTGTTGATTGATTACTTCCTATATTTCCTTTCCGTTGTATATATATATATTCGAACTACACAGGTTTACTTGGTAGTCTGGTCCTAGCCTCGTCACTACTTCATCGAGGTTACGCTAGGCACTTACTAGTACATGGGGCTGGTTGTACTGATGCTACACCTGCACTTCTTTATGTTGTGCAAATTACGCAGCCGGACCCGGTGGGCATCATTAGTGGGAGTGTCTTTCAGCTTATCCTAGAGGCTTCAAGGTATACCCGCTGGCGTTCGTGGGCCTTGGCGTATCTCCCATCCCTATGTCTTCGTTTCTGTCTTGTTTTCCTCTTGTCTCAGAGACCGTCATGTATTTCCTTTCAGACTTTGTATTTAGCGCCCTTATAGACAGTTCGTGAGTTTGTGACTTCAGGTTTTGGGAAATTAATGCGTCGTTGTATTATGTTATCATTACTTAGTTTTGAACTATATTTATTTCCACTGTTAAAATGCGAATTGTTTTTAGCTTGTTTTGTTAATTCGATGTAATCATGCTAGTTTAACTGTACACGTTGGCTTGTCTAGCGGGTTCAATGTTAGACGCCATCACGGCCCGATGGTGGGATTTCGGGGCGTGATAGTTAGTTGATCCCTTGGATTCATTGTGGTATAAAAAGGGTTGAGCTGGTTGACAGTGTTTTACGATACACTCCAGTTGGTTTCATTGTGAAATGATAATTGATGAAGTTCATGAATAGTACAGCTTTCTGCTTATTATTGTTGAGACATAAATATTGTGAAAGGATTTGACCTAAATTGTGAAATCTTTTTATAAATAAAGAGATGTGATTGTCTGGTAGGAGCGGGTTGCACGCCGCAACAAGGAGTAATAAGGGAGGACAGGTGGGATCGGGTTGCATGCCGCAACAGGAGAAAGAAGGGTGATATATATAGGGAGGAGCAATAAGGGTGGATAGGTGGGAGCGGGTTGCGCGCCTCAACAAGGAGGAATAAGGGAGGATATTCATGTTTTACTGATTATATGATAAATACTGGAAAACTTACTGTTTGATTCTATTGTTCCCTTACTCTGCTTTTACCGTTATTTTAAATTGAAACTTGGAAATTTTCGTGAGGAATGTTTATAGCTGAGATCTGGAAAAGTTAACCGAGTTGTTTTATTAATTGTTGCAAGTTACCATTTAACTAGTTTATTTATTCCCTTCTTGCTTTATTATACATTGTATCCAGGTTATTTATAAAGGCCCCGCCGTAGCCTCGTCACTACTTCGTTGAGGTTAGGCTCGGTACTTACCAGTACATGGGGTCGGTTGTACTGATATTGCACTCTGCACTTCTTGTGCAGATCCAGGTTCCGGCCAGAGTTGAGTTATCGAGTAATAGCTAAGTATTCGTACGGAGACACGAGGTAGATCTGCTGGCGTCCGCAAATTCCTGGAGTCTCTACATTATTTAGATTGTTGTTTTATTTCATTAAAAGTAGATATATATATTTCTTTCAGCCAAATACTTGTAGCATTCTTTAGTAGTTCGTGAATTGTGACTCCAGACCCTGGGTAGCTAGATATTAGAATTAGTTTTGAGTCTTATTTCATTAATTCATACGTTATTCTTGATTCCTCTATTGGATAGTATTTGATTTCACATTATTCTAAACTTCTTACTTATATTTAATTAAATAGTTTTAAGAAAATGGTTAATTAATTTCTAACATTGTCTTGCCTAGAAAGTGTGGTGTTAGGCGCCATCACGATTCCGAGAGTTGGGAATTTGGGTCGTGACAACACCCATTTAGAAACTTTGATTGAAGCTAACCGGGAGGGTTTGACCTTGAGGCTGAGATTGACAAATCCAAAGAGGCAATTGAAGATACTCAGCAACATCAAAGCTTTTCTACACACCGAGGATGAAAATTCCAAAGGTGATAAAAGACGGTCACCTGGCTGACCAAGTTGATGCCTAGCCTTCGTCTTCTCAAGTTGATCGTTCCACCCTTGCTGATGATACATCCTAGTTTTTCACCCTTTACTTTAAAAATTCTCTTTTTTTGGTGCTTATGAAACTTTTTTTTTTCTTGAAGTTGATTTTGGGAAACTTTTGCTTCCCTATTTTTTGGATATTAATACTAATATCATTTCGTTGCATTTTATGCGTTATGCTCTTAAGTTTTCGAGCATTTACTTGCATTTGAATTCTTTTAATAAGCTGCATCTTAATATGTATGGGTTTTTAATAAAAGAGGGCCCTTTTATGTTAACAACAATAATGAAGATGACGTCACATCTTCATATTGGTGTAAAGATATGAAGTATGAAGTAATTTGAAGAAGTTTTATTTGAACTTCCAAACAAATATTGATGTACTACATTTTCATATTTCTTTCTTTATAGTAGGTTTAAAAGCTCGTGGGAGTTTTCTGCAGGTTCTTCAACTCTTTACTTCCCATTCCTTCTGCGAGCTTGAAAATTTGACATTTTCTTCAAGGTTATTCCTTTGACTAAACTATGCTTTAGTGGTGTACATTGTATTCCTTTGCGTACTTCTTCATATGCATAGTCCCCCCAGTGTTTAAGCGTTGAAGCATGAAAACTTGAACACTAGATCACCTCCTTTCGTTGGTCTCTCCCTGAAAAAGGAAACTCAAACAGGACTCGGAGGTAACATTTTAGATGATGACTGCTTAACTCTTTCCATCAGAACTATTGTAACCTAGACTGGAATAATTAAGTATTATGTGTGTCTTTCGGTTCTAATGCCATCATCTGGTACGGGCTAGCTTTTTTCCTATCATCTAAAATGATTAGTAAAACTTAAATGAACAAAGTAAAAAATAAACTTTTAGGATACCTGACTGTGGGTACTCCTGTTCTCAAAAGTAATATTTCTTCACGTGAACTGCATTCTAATGAGATGGTAACACATTTCCGTCCATAGTCTCCAATTCAAATGCTCCTTTTCTAGCAATACCTTTAACTCGATATGGGCCCTCCCAATTTGGACTCAATTTCCCTGCATTTGCCGTGTGTGTTGATCGAAACATCTTTTTAAGGAAAAAGTCCCAAGTCTTGAAATATCTCATGTTTGCCTTCCTGTTGTAATATCGTTCAATCCTCTACTTTTGTGCTGCCATCCAAACTAAAGTTTCCTCTCTTCTTTCTTCTGTCAAATCTAAATTTGTACGGAACTCTTCCTCATTTAATGCTTCATTGCATACGTGTACCTTGTACTCGGTTCTCCTATTTCCACTGGAATTAAGGCCTCGGTTCCATAAACAAGCGAAAATGATGTTTCTCCCGTACTTATTTTCGTCGTTGTTCGGTAAGCCTAAAGCACCCCAGGTAGTACTTCAGGCCACCTGCCTTTTGATTCTTCTAATGAGCTTTTCCATTAGCTACGGGATAATAAGGTTGTATTGGTAAAAATGAGCTTGACACGTGTAATACTTATGATGACTCTGCAATCTATATGGAGAAATGACAACATGACAACTGGACGAGACTTTATGAAGAGGTACGAGATAAAGAGGAACGGCAGCATACCCACGGGGTAATCAGATACGGGAATCTCAACCTAATTGAAAAGGCGAAGAGACATGGTCAAATGAATCAAGACGGAATAAAGGATAGATTCGGCGATCTTCAATTAATGAGCCAAAACGTTACATAATCTTCATGCAGCAGTTGCGATTAATCATTGTAACGTTACATTAATGCCATTATTAGCCATTAATGCTCAATCACTGAAATGAGTAGACGTTATATTAAGAAATTTCCTATAAAAGGGAGTAAAATATAACTTGTAAGGACACGTTTGAACCACTATTGAAATATACTTACTTTTTACGCATCTTTCTGCTTTCTCTTTACGAATTTACTTACACTTATTAGCATATTCTTTCATTATCAGAAACCCATATTCTTCTTAAAATAGCTTTGGTAGAGAATCTAATTATTTGGTTACACAAATTGGTTCTGTTACCGGGAATCTGATAATCTCTATTTTTTCTCAAAGAACATTCTGTAAATTATGTCGAACGTCAACGACAACAACCAACAAAGGATTAGAATTCCAGTTCCATCACCTTCAGGTTCCCCACGAGGCTCAAGGGAACATTCCCCAGAGGAGAACTACGACTCAAAATAATAATCACAATGGAAATGAACAAACATGAGAACAAGATCCTGTAAAACAAATGGTTTGTGAATATGTAACTCAAGCCTTACAAGCTTTCATGAGGGGACTGCCAGCTGCATCACCTACACCTCCTCCTAACAACACCGCGACTGTGGAAAATCCACAATCCGAACTATCAAACTCAGGAAGTAGAGGCACTCCAAATGAGTCCCTCAAAGCAAGACCAGGTATATCCAGTAATCCAGAATTACAGTCTTTATTACTAACAATTGCAGAAACAGGTGAAGGAACAAAACGACCGAATCGAGCAAATTCCTGGAGTACCACATGTTATCAAAGGCATTGACGTTGATAGATATTCTCACCAACCTTGGAAACCAAATGCAGTACCCTTGTTGTCACTACCCCAAATCTAAACCAGTCGTGATGGCGCCTATCGTGGAACTAGGCCAGCCAAAACCACACCCATACCGTAATAATATGCAATTTACATCATTACTAAATTGATAACCCTTAACGGTTTCTTTTAAACATTTTTAAAATAGTTAAAGCTAAACCGAATATTAAATACAACCCTCGAGATCCCAGAGTCACTGGTCATGAGCATCTACATAAAATATACACCTAAAAGAAAAGAATAAACTCTATAATAGTAAGCAGGAGAGAGCAGGACTGCGGACGCGTGCAACTACCTCGCAAAATCTCCGAGAAGATCTCTGGAACATATACACAGCTCACTCTTCCCTAACACTTGGATCTGCACACAAGGTGCAGAGAGTAATGTGAGTATGCCAACTCAGTAGTAATGAAAATAAATCAGGTCAGAGAAGTAAGAAACACATAAATCAAATCACCATTTCACAATACGCACAACCTTTCTTTCCAACAATATACGTTAAATCATCACGCTTAAAAGTCGAGTTCAGTAAAATCATTTGGAAATATACTTGCCAATAGTCTCAACATAACTTTCAAGAAGTTTAGTGTAAAAATGATAAAATTCATAAAAAGCCCCTCAGGAAAAACATATTTCATAAGTTCAGAGTGAAAGTGGTAAAATCATAAGTAGTCCCTCGGGCAAAAACATGTATCATAACTAGCCCCTCGGGCATGCCTCACAGTCACTCATAATCAGACCCTCGGGCATACCTCACAGTCACTCATAATCTGCCCCTCGGGCATACCTCACATTCACTCATGCCTCCCAATCACTCGTAACTCGGCACTCGGCACTCGCACTCAGTAGGTACTTGCGCTCACTGGGGGTGTGTACAGACTCCGGAGGGGCTCCTTCAGCCCAAGCGCTAATATCAAGCCACCTTGTGGCGTCTCATATCCTCACAATCAGTCCCTCGGCCTCACTCAGTCAGAACCTCTTAAAAGCCCCTCGGGTGTATCAGTAAAACGGGGTACTCGACCCAAAAGCATCATTTTATATCTCAAAACAGTGTAAAACAGGTTGAGTTTCGAAATCAGTTAAGCATAACATGACTGAGTGTAAATCATAAATCAACAGTGAGGAAATAACAGTAAAAATCCCCTAATGGGTCTATACAAGTCGGCACGAAGCCCCAAACATGGCTTATAGCCCAAATATATCAATAGTTTTAAAACACAATTTAATATATGATTTAGAGTAAAATACGCAACTCAATAGTTGCCGCGAAGAGGACCAAGTTCAATCCAAAAATCAGTGCACGCCACATACTCGTCATACGGCATGTGCGCCATTCTAAAAGCAGTGAGAAATACTAAGTCCGGGGTTTCATACCCTCAGGACACGATTTATAGCCATTACTTACCTCTACCTAGCCACAATACTAATACACGATGCTCTTTCCCCTCAAATCGGCTCCCGATTGCTCCGAATCTAACCAAAACCAGATTAACACCATCAATATACGCTAAAGAAACAAAACCCAATCGAGAATTATCAATTTAGACATAATTCTCGAAATTCGGCAAAACCCGAGCCCCGGGGCCACGTATCGGAATTCGATAAAATTTACATCCCTAAAAACCTCGTCCTCCCATGATTTTATACATAATAAGAACAAAATTGGACCACAATTTCCCACTCAAATCAACAAAAGAATTTTCCAATTCTCATGCACCTAATCTCCCCAATTTTGGATCTAAATTAAACAATTTCCGGTTTAATTACTTAGAAAACGACATAGAAACGAGTTATGAAGTTGAAAACCTTACCTCCAAGTGATCCCCTTCATTTTCCTCTTGAAACCCTCTCAAAATCTCTAAACCCGTTGAACAATGGAGGAGAAATGGACTAATTTCGCAAAAATGGCCTTTTAAACATTCTGCCGAGCACTATAATACCCTTAAGTGCGATCGCGACTCCATCCATGCGAACGTGATGCACAGCCCAAAACACTCTACGCGTTCGCATACAACACACGTGTTCGCATAGCTCAAATTTCCATCCCACACACGCACCTCAAAACCTCTATTAGATCGCACAAAGGGCCACACGATCGCACTGCTTCACCTGCCCAACCTATGCGATCGCAATCCTTATTACGCGATCGCATAGAACAAATTGCCTGCCCCAAATATTTACTCTACACGATCTCTGATGAATCTACGCGATCGCAGTGAAGAAACCATTGCTGCTAAAACACGAGAAAAACCAGCAATCTCCCAAAGACCAAAAGTGCCTGTTTGAGCATCCGAAACACACCCGAGGCCCTCAGAACCTCAACCAATCCTACCAAAACACCCCATAACATCATTCAAACTTATTCGAGCCTTATAAATACCAAAAACAACGCAAAAACACCAAAATTATATCAAATTCAAGCCTATGAACTTTGAAACTTCTAAATTTTGCCAATGATGCGGAAACCAACCAAAACACATCCGATTGACCTGAAAATTTTCACACATATCCAAAATGACATTACGAATCTGCTCCAACTCCCGGAATTCCATTCTGACCCCGATAGTATATTTTCCACTGCCGATCGGAAATCACCAAAAACTAACTTTCGTCAATTCAAGCCTAATTCTTCACCGTCCATCAAAACTTCATTCCAAAAATACTCCTAAGTCCCAAATCACCTAATGAAGCTATCTGAACCATAAAATATACATTCAGAGGTCATTTACCAATAAGTCAACTTCCGATTGACTCTTTCACTAATGAACCAAGTTAAGAGACTAAGTGTCTCATTTCTCACCACGATCACTCCGAACCCGAACCAACCGACCCACACGCATAAATGAAGCTGAACACTTATAATGAAGCAGAAATGAGCGAAACAGGGCTAAACTCTCGGAACGACCGACCAGGTCATTACACTTGCCTATTCCCAAGAAATTCAAAATGCCTGATATTCCCAAGTACGATGGGACAACTGATTTACGTGATCATGTAACTGCTTTTACTACAGAAGTAAAAGGCAATGATCTGACTAAACAAGAAATTTAATTAGTACTAGTCAAGAAGTTCGGAGAGACACCCACCAAAGGAGCATTAACATGGTATTCTCTTATACCCGAAAATTCTATTGATTCTTTTACTGAACTTGCAGATTATTTTATAAAAGCACATTCCGGTGCACAAGAAGTCGAAAAAGAATGGAAGACATATTCAAGATAAAATAAAGAGACGCGGAGTTTCTCCAAGAATTTGTAGACAGGTTTCAACGAGAAAGAATGTTGCTACCAAAGGTACCTGACAATTGGGCAGCAATGGCGTTTGCAAGCAACTTAAATGAAAGAAGCTCAAAAGCCACGAGAAGACTCAAGGAAAGCTTGAGAGAATTTCCAGCCATGACATGGAACGATGTCTATACCAGGTACAACACCAAGCTACGAATAGAAGAAGACACCATTGCTCAATCAAAAGCTGAAGATCGAGCCAGTTCTAGACGCTCCGAACCAGAATGGAGAACATGTAAGAACATGTACAATCCATATATGGGACCTTCAGGACGAGAAACTCGTCCCGGTTTTGAAAACACACGGTTGGAATATAGACCGTCAAATAGAGATACGAACTCATCCTCCTCAAGATTTAGAAAAGACCGGGAGGAACGGAACAAAGGTAATGGAAGAGTCGGAGACTACAACTTCAATGTAAGTACTTCTGAATTAATTACCGTACTGAGAAACATGGACGATAAAGTTTTATGGCCCAAAGAAATGAGATCGAATCCAAACAGAAGGAATCCAGACTTCTGGTACGAATTTCATAACGATCATAGACACAGAACATCAGATTGTAGATTGTTGCAAGGTGAGGTGGAACAATTATTAAAACAGAGCTATCTAACATAACTGTTTAGTGAAAAAGGAAAACATGCATATATGAAGAACAGGCAAGAGCCCCCGAAACTACAATCTCCAAAGAGAACAGTGAATGTGATACATGAAGGAGAGGAGGTGAACGGAGTAGTCTGCAAAAGAACAACAAAATTCACAATTACACACGGGAAGCGGGTTCGTGAAGACATGCAAGCAGACAATATAACGTTTGAAAATGCAGATGGCAAGGGATTGCTGCTTCCTCATAATTATGCTCTGGTAATATCTCTACTCATACATGACACTAATGTAAAAAGAGTGTTGATTGATCCAGGTAGCTCAGTCAACATCATTTTTTGAGAGTTGTGGAAGAAATGCTAATGGACGATCGAGTGATCCCAAAAGCACGAGCTTTATCTAGATTTGACAACTCTATGATCATAGCAAAAGGAGAAATTGAGCTTAGTACCTATGCAGAAGGAGTAATCAAAGATATGAAATTTCAAGTCATTGACACCGATATGGCTTACAACGTAATCATGGGGAGACCATGGATCCACGACATGGAAGCAATACCATCTACTTTACACCAGGTAATAAAATTCCCTTCCAAATGGGGAATTCAACAGATTCGAGGCAATCAGCAGACCTCAAGGAATATAAATTCAGTAGTACACTCAAACAAAAAAGAGGTAGCGGAAGAGTCAAAAGATGAGGAGATCGCCCAATTAGGTACGGAAAAATAAATTGGAACCCAAATAGGTACGGAAGAAGGAAGCCACGAGAAGGTGAACAAAATCACCACAGAGGCAACATCAACACATACGGACATGGATTCCAGACCCGATCTCATTCAGGAGCTAGAAGAAGACGAGCATGTCAAAACAACTATTGAGGAGCTCGAAGATATCTAACTGATCGAGCAGAAGCCTGAGCAAAAAGTTCATATAGGCACGAGGCTAAGCCCCGCAAGAAGAGGTAAGTTAATTGAATATTTAAAAGCTAACTCAGATTGTTTCGCTTGGTCCCATTTAGATATGTCAGGTATACCTCCGAAAGTGATGAATCATAAACTAAATGAAGATCCATCCTTCATGCCTGTCAAGCAAAATAAAAGAAAGCAAGGACTATTCAAGAACCAAGTGATCGATGAAGAGGTACAAAAACTCTTGAAAATTGGTTCTATACGCGAGGTAAAATACCCTAATTGGTTAGCTAATACTGTAGTGGTACCCAAAAAGAATTGGGAAATGGAGAGTATGTGTAGATTACACAGATTTGAATAAAGCATGCCCCAAAGACTCCTTTCCATTACCACACATAGATCAAACGATTGATGCCACTGCAGGTCATGAATTGTTGATCTTTCTAGATGCATATTCTGGTTATAATCAGATAAAAATGGAACCCTCAGACGAGGAAAAAACTTCCTTTATTACAAATAGGGGGACTTATTGTTACAAAGTCATGCCTTTTGGCCTGAAAAATGCTGGAGCCACGTATCGAAGGCTTGTGACGAAGATGTTCCAGGAATATCTGGGGAAAACCATGGAAGTATACATTGATGACATGCTGGTAAAATCAACCCAAGAGGAAGATCATTCCCATCATCTTTCAATCTACTTCCAAATCATGCGAATGTATAACATGAAACTAAATCCAGAAAAATGCGCCTTTGGCGTTGAATCAGGTAAGTTTTTGGGTTTTCTTGTATAAAATAGGGGTATAGAAGTAAACCCCGCTCAGATTAAAGCTATTGATGAAATACCTTATATACTTACAAGAAAAAAAGAAGTTCAAAAACTAACAGGAAGAATTGCAGCTTTAGGAAGATTTATCTCTAGGTCTTCGGAGAAGAGTTTTAAATTCTTTTCAGTTCTAAAAAAGCAGAATCAGTTTGAATGGACTGAAAAATGCCAACATGCTCTCAAAGATCTGAAGATCTATCTATCAAAACCCCCGCTGTTGTCTAAACCAAAAGAGGGGGAGAGGCTATATGTTTATCTTCCCGTAGCAGAAATTGTCGTAAATGCAGTACTGGTATAAGAAGACAGAGGTAAACAATCTCCGATTTATTAAGTAAGAAAGTCTTTATTAGATACTCCAACTAGATATCCTCATCTGGAAAAATTAGCCTTAGATTTAATCATGGCAGCTAGGAAGTTGAGACAATACTTTCAATGTAACCCAATCACTGTTGTGATCTCGTATCCACTAAGAAATATTTTGCATAAATAAGAATTATCAGGGAGATTAGCTAAATGGGAAATAGAATTAAACGAACATGACATAATATATCAGCCTAGGACTGCAATAAAGTCTCAGATTTTAGCTGATTTTGTCGCTGATTTTAATACTAGCATAATCCCTGAAGTGGAAAAAGAGTTCCAACTCTTCAACGGGGCTACTCCAGGAATTTTGACCCTATTTACTGACGGCTCTTCTACATAAAAGGAGTCGGCTTGGGAATTGTTTTAATATCACCTGCGGGTGAAAAGATACGACNTGTGACCTCGTATCCACTAAGAAATATTTTTCATAAACAAGAGTTATCAGGGAGATTAGCTAAATGGGAAATAGAATTAAGCGAACATGACATAATATATCAGCCTAGGACTGCAATAAAGTCTCAGATTTTAGCTGATTTTGTCGCTGATTTTAATACTAGCATAATCCCTGAAGTGGAAAAAGAGTTCCAACTCTTCAACGGGGCTACTCCAGGAATTTTGACCCTATTTACTGACGGCTCTTCTACATAAAAGGAGTCGGCTTGGGAATTGTTTTAATATCACCTGCGGGTGAAAAGATACGACAAGCCATTAAATGTTATCCCATAACTAACAATGAAGCAGAGTACAAAGCTGTCATGGCAGGGCTTGAACTGGCACGAGAACTCTCAATCGAGCAAATCGTGATCACTAGTGACTCTCAACTAGTGGTAAACCAGATGTAGGGCACTTATACCGCAAGAGAGGCTCGGATGCAACAATATTTTGAAAAGGTACGAGAATTAGCAAGGCAATTCCAGTCATGGAAAGTTACACAAACCCAAAGAGTAGAATGCAGAAACGGAGGCATTAGCTAACCTCGCAGCAGTTTCCGACGTAACAAATAAAGACAATGCAATTGTCATACACCTATTTCATTCAGCAATCGACCAGGACGAAAATGAGGTAACATTGAACAATTTAACATGGGATTAGAGAAACGAAATTGTAAACCTTTTGCAGAACGGCACCGTGCTTGAAGATAGAAAATCATATCAAGCACTTCGCCGGAAAGCTGCGCGGTACTTCCTAGTTCGTGAAACTTTATATCGTAAAATGTTTGGAGGTCCCCTAGCAAAGTGCCTTGGACCCAAACAAACTGAGTATGTGATGAAGGAAGTACACGAAGGATACTGCGGAAACCATGCAAGAGCAAGATCCTTAGTCAAAACCCTAATAAGAGCAGGGTACTATTGGCCCAAAATGGAGGAAGATGTTGAGAGCTTCGTAGATAAATGTGAAAAATGTCAGCGAAATGCCAACAATATGCACCAACCAGTAGAATTACTCTACCCAGTGGTGTCACCATGGCCATTCATGAAATGGGGCATGGATATAGTGGGACCCCTTCCCCCAGCTAAAGGAAAGGTACGATTCTTACTCGTATTAACTGTTTATTTCACAAAATGGGTGGAGGCAGAAACTTTTAAACAGGTACGAGAGAAAGAAGTGAAAAACTTCATATGGAGACTCATAATATGCCGCTTTAGAATACCAGAGGAGATCGTATGTGACAATGGTCCACACTTCATAGGCTCACAAATCATAGAATTCTTTGAAAGCTGGCAAATCAAGCGAATCACTTCATCACCATATCACCCCGTGGCTAATGGGCAAGCCGAGTCAACAAAAAAAGTCATTGTCAACGACTTAAAGAAACGGTTGGAAAAAGCCAAGGGAAATTGGCATGACGAGCTACCGACAATATTATGGGCTTACAGAACTACCACAAAAGTAGCTATGGGAGAAACTCCATTCGCGCTTGTCTATGGTTCAGAAGCATTAATACCAATGGAAATCGGCGAACCAAGCACAAGACTCACAACGGCGATGGAAGAAACAAACAACGACGAGTTAAGGACAAATCTGGATTTGCTCGAGCAAAGAAGAGAAGCTGCATTAATACGTGTGGCAGCCCAAAAACAAATTATAGAGCGATATTACAATAGAAAAGCTCACCTAAGATATTTCAAAATTGGGGACTTCGTTCTTAAAAAAGTTTTCCAATCAACAAAGGAAGCTAGTGCAGGAAAACTAAATCCAAACTGGGAAGGGCTCTACAAAGTCCGTGGCATTGCTGGAAAAGGCGCTTACGAGCTGGAAACTATGGACGGTAGAATCTTACCAACCAGTTGGAATGTTTTTCATTTGAAGAAGTATTACTTCTGAAGTAAAGGGAATACCCTCGGTCATGTATCATTACATTCAATTTTACTTTTGTACAGCTAAAGTTATACTAACCATTTTAGATCATAGGCAAAAATCTAACCCATCACCAGATGATGATATTAGACCTATATAGACACGAGGAAGTAATCGAATTCTCGGTCTAGGGTTACAACTTTATGATGGACGTTTTTAAAGGGTTAAGCAGTCATCATCTAAATTATATACCTTCGAGTTCTGTATGTTTTTCCTTTTCAGGAAAAGGACCACAAGGAAGGAATAGTCAAGTGCTCGAGATTTCATTCTTCAAAGCTCAAACACTTGGGGGACTATACAGTATGGAAGGCAAAGAAGAAGCAAAAAAGACTATCAAAAAGTCAAAGCTCAAGCCTGAAGATCCATCTTCCCAACAAGTCACGTACTATGAGTAAAATCAAAGAGCCAAAGACAAAAAACACAAAGCCTGATTCGAAAACCTTCAAAAAAAGATATTCGTAAATGTAAACGAATGTTTAGGTTAAGGGCAGAATATTAGATACGGATAAAAATGCACATCCTTGTACTTAGTCAAAAACTGTTGTAAATGAAAATAGTTACAGATAAAGCAACATCCTTGTACTTATTCAAAAACTATTGTAAATAAAAAATTGTTACGGATGAGAAAAGCATTATCCTTATATATTTATTCAAAAAATTGTTATAAATGAAAACAATTATACCCTTGTATTAATTCAAAAAAGCTGTTACAAAAGAAAAACAGTTACGAGTACAAGTTTATACCAAATATGTTGTAAGAAAAACAGTTGCAAAGGAGTTATGGACGATACACAAACACATGTAAAATGTTGCAGAAGTTTGAAAGAATACAAAGACTTTCTTAAAAATATTGTCAAAGAAAAACATGTGAAATTCCTATCTCTCTTTTGTACATTTACACCATTATGAAGTTGAGACGTCTTCTTCATTAAGTGTCGATAAAAAAAGGGCCCTCTTTAAATCGTGTCTATTATGAAAAGCTACGAAAAATCTAAGCATTTTTAAAAAAATGCAAAGTCAAAAACTCAGAGGTAAACCAAAAACCTCAAAAAGAGAGCATGTAAAGATTTAAGAGTGAAACAAGAACTCAAAGGAATCGAAAGTCATGCCGATATTACTATTAATATATAGTGGCAAAAAACTAAGTATTAACTTAGTCTAAGCCTAATTTGTTTATACAAAAGTTGCCCCTAAGTTGTCAGTTAGGGACTTACAAAGGATCGAATTTTACCCCCAATGGGACCGGGGGTAACCACCAATTGCTGCAAATAAAAAAAAAGAACCAAGTTCCTTAAACTTTTTCACTGGATGGGGGGTTGTCNGAAAGCATGCAAAGATTTAAGAGTGAAAACAAAAACTCAAAGGAATCGAAAGTCATGCCGATATTACTATTAATATATAGTGGCAAAAAACTAAGTATTAACTTAGTCTAAGCCTAATTTGTTTATACAAAAGTTGCCCCTAAGTTGTCAGTTAGGGACTTACAAAGGATCGAATTTTACCCCCAATGGGACCGGGGGTAACCACCAATTGCTGCAAATAAAAAAAAAGAACCAAGTTCCTTAAACTTTTTCACTGGATGGGGGGTTGTCTTCACTAGCAGGAGGAGCGACTTGAGATGGCGAGACACGAGCAGCAGGGACCTCAGCCTCAGGTGAAGAGAAATCCTGACATTGCTGAGACTTCTCAATCGTCTCTCTGGTTTTAGCAATTTCGGCTTCCAACTCAAAACCCTCTTGGCCCATTTCTGTTATTGTGTCAAGACGGGCATTCAAATAAGCCCAGCTAAAATCGACAGTTGATTTATTTTAAAGAGCCGTGTAGTCTTTCTCCCATTGTTCAGCTTCAGCTCTTAGCTCATCCCTCTTAGCCACAACAGCATCATGAGAAGCCTGCAAAGGAGCAAGGGATCTTTCCAGAGTATGTCTCCTTCTGATCCAACAAAACCTTCAGGCTCCTAATCTCTTTGGTGGCATGTGAAAGCTGCTCCGCAAAGGAAGACTCCAAGATGCTTTTGTCCGTACCTGCCTGATTTGAAGACGCCTTCTCTATGGCCAGTTCCGCTGCAATAACTCTAACCTGCTGTTCCAAGGTACATTTCTCCTCTTCCATTGCCTCCATATCAAGCTGTAGACTCTCGTACTGCTCCTTCCAATTGCCAGCCTCAGTATGGAAGTCATTTGTTGATTGCTCCATTTGAATGACTCTCTTCATCAATTCTGTGCCTATAAGGCTGATCTACATAAAATGATAAATTAGATATGGTAACATTATATATGGAGGAAAAGAAAGTTTTACCTTTAAGGACGAGTGCACAATCTCGTTCATCCAAGTTAGGGAGCTGTGGCTTTCCATCTTAGACTTCTCAGTCGAGCCTATCACTGGCTTTGACCATGCATCAGCTTGGCCCGACTTTTTCAAGAGCCTGCCCGCTGCAGGAACCTCTATTGTAACTTGTTTCATCACCCCCTGCTGGAAGACCCTACTTCAACAGCAGAAGTCACAGAAGCATGGACGGGCGAAAGATCCACGGACGGAGTAGGTTGAGGAGCAGCAACGGGAGCAAGAACGGAAATAGGAGCAGAGGTAGCAATGGGAGCAATAAAGGAAAGTTTCTTAGTAGTAGGAGGAGAGAAAACAACAAGAGGAGCTTCATCAGAGATGGTACCAAAACCTTATTGGAACAGGTGATCAACAGACCCATGAACAAGAGAGGGAGTTGCATATTCAGGAGCGGAAAGTTTTGATTCAGGCACAGGAGGATCAACAATGGGTGTAGATTCATAATCAGAAACCACCCTGCTCCTACGTGACCTATGGACCAGCGAACCCTCCTCTTCCTCCTCTAAGGTCCTGGACCCACTTGGTTTTCTTTTCGACAAGGAGGAACCAGCAATGATTCCCTGGGCCTTAGCCAGAGACAACCTTGAATCGGACACAGCTGCAGCAGAAACTCCATGAGTAGGAAACCCTACCAAATAAAAGGGGTCAGATAAAGCTCAAAAAGAGAAGTAAAAACAAAAAATTTGCTTACCGTGGGTATTCACCTTCCTACCAAACCTCAAAGAGAGTTACTTCCACGAGCGTTCTTCTAAAGGAGCGATTGACAACAGTTTTTCTACCCAATCACAAAAACCGAAGACATTCTCAACGGTTTCCATGGTTTCTGCAAAAGGAGAAGAAACAGTCACGGTATTGAAAGTTCATCAAAAGTGAAGAAAAGGAAAGTGAGAAAAACTGTACTCACGTGCAAAGTTCCACTTCTCAGGGAAGGGGAGATTTTCTTCACCTACTAAACCTGCAGTAGGGGCAGCAACATATCAGACATACCACCCTCTGTCTTTGTCATCATCTGGAGTATCTAACACCCTTTTACTCCTAGCCGCGAGAGTAAACACTCCTTGGTATAACAACATCGGAGAATAGAGGTGAATAAGATGATGAAACACAAAGGGTATGAAAGCTACATTGGCCAAATACCTAAGGCACACAACTACTCGCCAAATAAGAGGACCGACTTGTCCCAGAAAAACTTTGAAGAATCGACAAAACTCGATGATAACAGGGTCGACGGGAGGCTTGAATCCTAATGTGAATGGATAAGTATAGACATAAGAATATCCAGTCTTGTAAGAGGTTATTCTTTAGGAACAACAACAGGAAAATCAAGCATCCAATAACAATCCCTGCGTACAAGAGACACTAAGCCCTATGTTATTTGGGTGGGATAAAGGTCAACACCGTCATGTGATGACATTGAAGAAAGTTGCTCACTGATAGTTTGACTATCCTTGGCAAAAGAAAACTCCACAAGAACAATCTCATCGACTCTCGGTTCATGAAGTGGTTCATTGTGTTCTCTACTCTTTGATGAAGATCTAGCAGCCCTAGCCCTCGAAGAAGAAGAAGAAGGAATGTTAGACCTAGAAGATGGCGGGGGAGAAGAATATGAAGCAGAACCCCTGGAAGGAGTAGAATTTAAGCTCCCAAGCCTACCGCCCCTCCTACTCCGTGTTGGAGCAGAAGAAGAAGTTAATTCATCTACAATGATGACCTTTTTAGATTGTTGGTTTGAAGAAGACATATTTACGAAGATGAACGACCTCAGAATGCGGATTTTATGGATGGATAGCTTCTTTATGTGATTTAAGACTTAGGAACGGAACGAAGTTTTGATGTCCGGTGTAGAATTAGGCTTGAATTGGCGAAAATTAGTTTTTGGCGATTTCTGGTCAGCAGTGAAAAAATAGGCTATCAAGGTCAAAATGGAATTCCAGAAGTTGGAGCAGGTTCGTAATGTCATTTTGGATATGTCTGCAAAATTTCAGTTCAACCGAAGGTGTTTCGGTTGGTTTCAGCGTAGTTGGTGAAATTTGGAAGTTTCAAAGTTCATAGGCTTGAATTTGATGTTATTTTGGTGTTGTTGCCTTGTTTTTGGTGTTTCGAAGGCTCGACTAAGTTTGAATGATGTTATGGGATATGTTGGTATGTTTGGTTGAGGTCCCGAGGGCCTCAGGTGTGTTTTGGATGGTTAACGGACCAACTCTTGGCTTGAAAACTTGGCAGATTTTTGCTGGTGTGAGGTTCTGGTTTCCTTCTACGCGATCGCGGGAGGATGTTTGCAATCGCGTAGAGTAAAAGAGTGGGGCAGACATTTTCTCTATGTGATCGCGTTGTTAGGATTGCGATATGCATAGGTTGGTCAGGTAAGGCAATGCGATCATGTAGAGGATTTTGAGGCGCGTGTGTGGGGTGGAGAGTTGTTCTATGTGATCACATGTATTGGTCTGCGATCGCATTGGTTGGTTGGTCTGTGCATCGCGATCGCGTGCCAAGGGTCGCGATCGCACTGAAGAAAATTTAATGGCTGGACGAAATGTTTTAAAAGACCATTTGTGCGAGAATAGTTCATTTTCCACCATTGTTGAACCAGTTGGGAGCACTTTTGAGAGGGTTTGAAGAGGAAATTGAAGGGAATCACTTGGAGGTAAGGTTTCGAACTTCATAACTCTTTTATATGTTATTTTCTAAGTAATTAAACCATAAATTGCTGGAATTAAACCCAAAATTGGGGAAGACGGGTGCATGGGAATTGGATTTTTCTTTTGAGGATTTGAGTGGGCAACTATGGTCCAATATTAGTGTTCTTGGTATGTATAGAATTGTGGAAGGAAGATGATTCAAATGATGCAAATTTTATCGAATTCCGAGACGTGGGCTCGGGGCTCGGGTTTTGCCGAATTTTGAGATTCTTGTATAATTTGATAGTTTTCGATTGGGTTGTGATCCTTTGATTATATTGATGATGTTAAACTGGTTTTGGCTAGATTCGGAGCAATTGGGAGACAATTTGAGGGGAAAGAGCATAGCGAACTAGTGTTGTAGCCCGGTGGAGGTAAGTAATGGTTATAAATCTTGTCCTGAGGGTATGGAACCCCGGACTACATATTTCTCACTGATTTTAGAATGGCGCACATGTCGGATGACGAGTATGTGGCGCGTACTGATTTTTGGATTGGACTAGGTCCTCTCCGCGGCAACTAATGAGTTGCATATTTTACTCAAAACCTTATGTTAAATTATGTTCTAAAGATTTGTTGAAATATTTGGGCTATAAGCCGTGTTTGGGGCCTTGTGCCGATCTGTTTAGACCCCTTGGGGGTTTTTACTGCTGTTTTCCTCACTATGTATTGATGATTTCACTCAGCCATATTGTGCTTACTGTTTTCGAAACTCAGCTTGATTTACCCTACATTGAGATTTTAAAATGATGTTTTGGGTCGAAAACCCTGTTTTACTGATTCGCCCGAGGGGCCTTTTGAGTGGTTCTGCTGAGTGAGGCCGAGGGCTTGATTGTGAGGTGCTGTGTGATGGTGAGGTGCTGAGTGATATTAGCGCTTGGGCTGAAGGAGCCCCTCCAGAGTTTGTACACACCCCCAGTGAGCGTACAAAGTGCCGAGTGCCGAGTGACGAGAGATTGGGAGGCATGAGTGACTGTGAGGTGCTGAGTGATGGTAAGGTGCTGAGTGACTGTGACACATGCCCGAGGGGCTGATTATGATACATGTTTTACCCGAGGGGAAACTTATGATTTTATTACTTTCACTCTGAGCTTATGAAATATGTTTTGCCCGAGGGGCCTCTATATGAGTCATTTCATTTTCAAACAAAATATTTCGATTTGAAGTTTTTGAAAATATACATTCTTTTTTCTGAAGTTGGTTTTAAGGCGTGATGATTTCATATATCTATGTTATACTATTGGAAAGAAAGGTTGTGCATCTTGTGATTTGATGACATTGATTTTATGTGTTTCTTGCTGCTCAGACCTGATTTATTTTCATTACTACTGAGTTGGTGTACTCACATTACTCCCTGCACCTTGTGTGCAGATTTAGCTGTTAGGGCAGGGTGAGCTGTCTATCTGTTCCAGAGATTCTCAAAGGTTTGCGAGGTAGCTGCATGCGTCCGCAGTCCTGCTCTTTCTCCTGCTTACTATCATAGAATTTATTTTTCGTTGAGTTGTATAATTAATGTAAATGCTCATGACCGGTGAATCCGGGTTCTCAGGGGTTGTATTTAATACTCAGTATAGCTTTAACTATTTTATAAATGTTTAAAGGAAACCTTTATAGGTTATCAGTATAGTAAAGATGTAAATGGAAGCTTATTATGATTTGAGTGTAGTTTTGGATGGCCTAGTTCCACTATAGGCGCCATCACGACTGGCCTAGATTCGGGGTCCTGATAGTTTGGTATCAGAGCACTAGGTTACATAAGACTCACGGATCATGAGCAGGTTAAGTAGAGTCTTGCGGATCGGTACGGAGACGTCTGTACTTATCTTCGAGAGGCTGCGGAACCCTTAGGAAAATCTCATATTTTAAAAAAAATTCTTGTCGTGCGAATCCATTTTATTCAGCCAAGAGCGTAACTCTTGAATTCCTTCCATGTATTCGAGCGCGCATGAGAGCGCCTGGTATTAGCTGTGCATCGACGACTTGTGGCTTCCATGGATGAGATGTGATTTTGGCATATTAGTAATGGGCCAATCTGGAGGACTTGAGGCTGGATTCATTTTGTGGCTTGATTGCTGAGATTTTCGTTGTGTGGGCACACATAATTGGGGACTTGTATGTCCATTTGTGTTCTTATTGATGAGAATTGGTGACTAGATGCCTATGTGGTTGTTGTGATTTGATGGTTAGATGTGTTCAGACTGTGATTTGTGACAAAAGGGTTGGATAGAAATGTGGCAAGGTTTATTGAGTATTTGATTTTTGTCTCGATTTGGTATATGGCCTTGAGTTGTGAGTATGTTGGAAGACCTCTCATGTTGTGTAGTTGTGGAGTGAAGCGGATTTCTCTGTTGGGTTATGAGTTCCTGGTGATGCCTTTTGAGCTGATCATTTGCCCTAGTTTCGTTCGTGTATTTGATTGACGGTCCAACCGTATTAGCACTCCTTGTTATTGTATTCATTGATGGCATCCTGGCATATTCGCGTAGCCGGGAGAATCATACTCAGTATCTGAGGATGGCATTATAAGAATTCAGGGAGGAAAGGCTCTATGCCCTCCGAGTATGACTTTTGGATCGGTTCAGTAGCATTCTTGGGACACGCGGTGTCCAGTGAGGGTATCCATGTTGTCAGACATATGTGGGTAGAGCTTCCAGAAGCTCGAGATTTCTGTGACTACCGCTCCAGTGTTAGTTCTCCCAACAGCTTCAAGTTTAGTTTACCGCGCATCGTGGTGCCTCGAGGGTAGGTGTTGGTTGTGTTTAGATGCAGGAAGGTGTAGTGATTTGCGTGATGGTTCTGGTCTTCAGAGGTAAATGGAGAGGTAGAAGTTGAGGCTAAGAGGGAAGGGGTCTCTCCTGCGGGTTGTCCTAGGGTGGGTGGTCCCTATGTAGTTCTGTAATAAGTTCTCTTCTACCAGTAAAATGATATATGTTGTAAGTTGAGTTTAGATCGCTTGTGGGAGTTGGCATGACCATCACAATGGTGGATGCAAAATTGGCAATTGATTTGAGTGTTAGGTGGTTTGGGTCATATAGGCTTATGAAGAATTTAGTTGAATCCCACCACAACATAGTGGCAGTGTTAATGTGTGGGCATAGTCTTGTTTATCTTGATCCTTGGCTTTGAGCTAAGTGGGGGAGTTCGTTATTGATAAGTTGATTACATGATTATGTGTGGTATTGGTTCAGTTCGAGGTATATTGGCAAATCAGTTATGACTTGTAGGTATGGGGTCTGTGAATGTCACGAGTATGGGAAATTTCTTTGATATAGGTTGTAATGTACTCTGTTGGGTAATTGGGTTCTATTGAATGAGTTAGTGGAAATTGTAAAAGGTGTAGTGTGTGTAGTGTATGAATTTGCTTATGGCTTCAAGTGAGTGGATTACTTTCCTAATATGTCAGTGTGCAAATGGGTCAGGTCGATTCGGTCTCATTGGTCAGTGTGATTGAGATTTAAGTTAGAGGATGTCAAGACTTGTGGTATTCTACATCATCACAGATTCTACATATCGGTATCAGGAAGGTGATGGTAATGGCTTTAGATTCACAGGAAGTCTCTTCGGGGTAAGTTTCCTAATGTGGTGCATTTGGGGATGATTGAGGGAGTATTCAGTCGCTTATGAGCCTTGCACGGTATGGTTTTGTGCTTGGGTCGCGTGTGGTAAGTCTGGGTTGCATATTTGTGGTATTACGGTAGGAAGAAGTATCGATTTGAAGGTAAGTCAGAAGAAACTTGGGTAAATAGGGCAACTTGGTAGTAGGTCGGATCGGCATGGTAAGAGATATGATTAGTTCTTGGGTGTTCATGAGGTGACGAGTTTTTCGGATGTTTCTTAGCAATGCTCTTGGATTTTTTGTGGCATGCGTAGTTTGGTTGAGTTAGAAGAATTCAGTCGTGATGGTTTGGTGTTGCGCAAATGGGATTTCGGATGGTTTCTACCACTATTAAGGGTGCATATTTTTTTATGACGTGTAGTGAATTTGTTTCTAAATGGGATCCAATGGGAGTTCTTGGCTAGTTGGGTACGTAGTTGCTTGTGGCTCAGAAGGGACCATGGAGTTCTCGTATTTTTCCTAGGTTGGCATAGCGTGTGCGGTATGTTGGGTAGATTCGAGATTTGCATATGTGAGGTCACGGTTCAGTTCTGGAAGGAAGGTCATAAATTCTTAGGCAGCATGGGAAATTCAGATGACTAGGTAGATAATATCACTAATTGGTGCGACTTGATGAAGGTATATATTTCAGAAAGAGCAATGTATTTGAGTTAATGGTACTTCATTGGTATCGCGGTGCCCTATTGTTGGATCGACTGTTGAAATTCAAGGTTGCTTGGTAAAAGGAAGATTTATAGGGGTATCCCTCGTGGAATGAGTGAGTATTTGGGATGTGTTATGTATTCGAGTGGTGGAGTTGTGATCAAATATGGTAATCCCTACGTTTCATGGACTTCGAGACTGAGAGTTCTCATAAACAGGATATTTTGTGGTAGTGAACTGTGAAGATGCGAGCTAAGCTAGTCAGATGTTAGTATGTATCATGATTCTGTCATTATGAACTTATCGGTAAGTTATCTATCTGTTGTGGGTGGTCAAAGTTAATTTTGGGTCACTGGTAGGCTAATATGGGAGCGTGTTCTGCACCGGGTCGGAATTGTTGGCCCCGAATTTATATTATTGAGAGATGTACCATTCGATTGTGATTGATTTGTTTATGTTCTGGAGTGATCTATGAGTTACCCTTCGGTGTTTCAAGGAGTGGCGATTATTGGTTATATGTCATATCGTGCGGTTCTAATTGGGCGTTATAGCTAGATTGGAGTAAGGTAAGTAATTTGGTGTTGCGGGATTGAGACGTGTTGGTTATATACCTTCTGTTTCGGGTGGCATGGTATCGTTCGGTTTCCCCCGTGGTTATGGCAATTCACTTTGAGTACTTGATGTCAAATTTCGAATAGTTATTGGTTTTGGGCAAGGTGTCTTGAAGTATTTCAACTGGGATGAGATCCTGCAGTGTAGCGGAGTTATGTAGGGGTATGACCTTTGGTATCGGATTCATGTGTTTTTTATTTTTTTCGGTGTGTGCCAGGCGGTTAGTATGACATGGTGACGGTAATTGTTAATGGAAGGATAGTCCTCTCGTGTGGATCTTTTATATAATTTTATTTCATTAGGATGCAGCTGTTAAGTGCACGAGTTGCACAGGTTTTGGCTTCGAATTGTATCGATGTGTAATGTCTTCAGGGTGGTTGTGTTGGATGAGAAGAGGTCATTGGACCTAGAATGAACGTTTTCAGAATTTTCTACAGCATAGTTGGAAGGATAAATATTGGGAGTCGGCTTAGAAATTGCTATAATTCCTGTTTGGAAAGGGGGAGTTTCATGTCTGACTGATCGGACGAATTTTTGTTAGTTCTACGTGCTTCTTTCATCATCGGCAGTATATGGAAGTGTTAGAGTGAGGCATTTCTTGATAAGGGGTTATGTTACGGTATGGGGTTCTTCTGAGCAGTTATTGTGGTTAAGAGTTATTACTATGAGTGTTTGAGTCATGCGGTGTATTATGTGATTTCATCTTGGGTGCGTATATGGCTTGATTCAGCATGTTCAGACTTGTTCAGTCTATAGTTATTAAAATTTTGATCTTGTATATTATTTCAGAAGTGGGAATTTGGTTCTAAGGTTTATGGGCCAGGATTTGGATTTCAAAATTTCAACGGTATTGTGCTATTGGACTTATATGGGATAGGGCGACGTGGATCACCCCCGGGTATGTGCATGGTAAGCTACGTAAAAGTTTTATAGTGTTGGAGAACAACTCTTGGCACGTTCAAGGACAAACGTATGTTTAAGTGGGGGAGGATGTAACGTTCCGGTCGGTCGTTCTGAGATTTTAGCCCCGTTTCCCCCGTTTCTGCTTCATTTTATGTGGTTCAGCTTCGTTTATGTGTGTTGGGTTGGTTGGTTCGGGTTCAAAATGGTCATGATGAGAATTGAGGCATTTGGTCTCTCAAGGTAGCCTAATAGTTGAGAAAGTCAACTGAGAGTTGACCTATTTGTGAACGACCTCGGAATGCAGATTTTATGGCTCGGATAGCTTCGTTAGGTGATTTGGGACTTAGGAGTGTGTTCGGAATGAAGTTTTGATGTCCGGTGTAGAATTAGGCTTGAATTGGCGAAAGTTAGTTTTTGGCGATTTCCGGTCGGCAGTGGAAAAATAGGCTATCGGGGTTGGAATGGAATTCCGGAAGTTGGAGTAGGTTTGTAATGTCATTTTGGATATGTCTGAAAAATTTCAGGTCAATTAGAGGTGTTTCGGTTGGTTTTGGCATAGTTGGCGAAATTTGGAAGTTTCAAAGTTCATAGGCATGAATTTGATGTGATTTTGGTGTTGTTGCATTGTTTTTGGTGTTTCGAAGGCTCAGCTAAGTTTGAATTTTGTTATGGGATATGTTGGTAGGTTGAGGTCCCGAGGGCCTCGGGTGTGTTTCGGGTGGTTAACGGACCAACTCTTGGCTTAAAAACTGGGAAGATTTTTGCTGGTGTGAGGTTCTGGTTTCCTTCTACGCGATCGTGGGAGGATGTTAGCGATCGCGTAGAGTAAAAGAGTGGGGAAGACATTTTGTTCTATACGATCGCATGGTTAGGATTGCAATCGCATAGGTTGGTCCGGTAAGGCAGTGCGATCGTGTGGGTGTTCATGCGATCGTGTAGAGGATTCTGAGGCGCGTGTGTGGGGTGGAGAGTTGTTCTATTTGATCGCGTGTGTCGGTATACGATCGCATTGGTTGGCTGGTATGTGCATCGTGATCGCGTGCCAAGAGTAGCGATCGATCTGAAGAAAATTTAATGGCTGGACAGATGTTTTAAAAGGCCATTTGTGCGAGAATAGTTCATTTTCCACCATTGTTGAACGAGTTGGGAGCACTTTTGAGAGGGTTTGAAGAGGAAATTGAAGGGAATCACTTGGAGGTAAGGTTTTGAACTTCATAACTCGTTTATATGTCGTTTTCTAAGTAATTAAACCCTAAATTGCTGGAATTAAACCCAAAACTGGGGAAGAAGGGTGCATGGAATTGTATTTTTCTTTTGAGGATTTGAGTGGGCAATTGTGGTCTGATTTTAGTATTCTTGGTATGTATAGAATCGTGGGAGGACAGAGATACTAATGATGAAAATTTTATCAAATTCTTAGGCGTGGGCCAGGGGCTCGGGTTTGGCCGAATTTCGAGATTCATGTATAATTTGATAGTTTTCGATTGGGTTGTCATCCTTTGATATATATTGATGATGTTAAACTGGTTTTGTCTAGATTCAGAGCAATCAGGAGCCAATTTGAGGGGCAAGAGCATAGCGGACTAGTGTTGTGGCCCGGTGGAGGTAAGTAATGGTTATAAATCTTGTCCTGAGGGTATGGAACCCCTGACTACATATTTCTCACTGATTTTAGAATGGTGCACATGTCGGATGACGAGTATGTGGCGCGTACTTATTTTTGGATTGGACTAGGTCCTCTACGCAGCAACTAATGAGTTGTATATTTTACTCAAAACCTTATGTTAAATTATGTTCAAAAGATTTGTTGAAATATTTGGGCTATAAGCCGTGTTTGGGGCCTTGTGCCAATATGTTTAGACCCCTTGAGGGCTTTTTACTGCTGTTTTCCTCACTATGTATTGATGATTTCACTCAGCCACATTGTTCTTACTATTTTGGAAACTCAGTCTGATTTACAATACCTTGAGATTTAAAAATGATGTTTTGGGTCAAGAACCCTCTTTTACTGATTCGCCCGAGGGGCCTTTTGCGTGGTTCTGCTGAGTGAGGCCGAGGGCCTGATTGTGAGGTGCTGAGTGATGGTGAGGTGCTGAGTGATATTAGCGCTTGGGCTGAAAGAGCCCCTCCGGAGTCTGTACACACTCCCAGTGCGCGCACAGAGTGTTGAGTGATGAGTGACGAGTGATTGGGAGGCATGAGTGACTGTGAGGTGCTAAGTGATTGAGGCGCTGAGTTACTGTGAGGCATGCCCGAGGGGCTGATTATGATACATGTTGTAACAACCCGGCAAGTCGTTCCGAGAATTTAGCCCTGTTTCCCCCGTTTCCGCTTCATTTTATGTGGTTCAGCTTCATTTATGTATGTTGGGTCGGTTGGTTCGGGTTCAGAGTGGCCATGATGAGAATTGAGGCAATTAGTCTCTCAAGGTAGCCTAATAGTTGAGAAAGTCAACTGAGAGTTGACGTATTGGTGAACGACCTCGGAATGCGGATTTTTTGGCTCAGATAGCTTCGTTAGGTGATTTGGGACATAAGAGTGTGTTCGGAATGAAGTTTTGATGTCCGGTGTAGAATTAGGCTTGAATTGGCGAAAGTTAGTTTTTGGAAAAATTTCCGGTCGGTAGTGGAAAAATAGGTTATCAGGGACGGAATTGAATTCCAGAAGTTGGAGCAGGTTCATAATATCATTTTGGATATGTCTGCAAAATTTCAGGTCAATCGGAGGTGTTTTGGTTGGTTTCGGCGTAGTTGGCGAAATTTGGAAGTTTCAAAGTTCATAGGCTTGAATTTGATATAATTTTGGTGTTTTCATGTTTTCCGGATGGTTAGCGGGGTTTTGAACTTGGAAAATTTACAGCAATAGCTACTAGTGTGAGGTTCTGGTATTGGCCGCACCTGCGGTAGGGCGGCCGCAGGTGCGATGGGCAGTGCGCAAGTGCGAAAAAAGCTAGGCAGGGGATTTTTCGTAGGTGCGAAGTTTTGGCCGCACCTGCAAACCACAGGTGCGATATTGGTCTGTTAAGTAGGATTCCCCAGGTGCGCACCTGGGACCGCAGGTGCGACCAAGTGTCCGCAGGTGCAGAAATGCTGGCAGAAACAGTATATAAGAGCCATCCGTGAAATTCATTTCATTTCACCATTTCTGCATGCGAGAGGAGCTCTTTTGAAGGAAAATTGAAGAGGGGATTCGTGATTCTTCAGTGAAGGTAAGTTCTCGGGTTATTAACATCGTTTCTGTGCTATTTTAATTCGGATTAGGCTTGTATTTGAAGGATTAAAGTAGGAAAAGTTTGGAAAATGGGAGGAAAGAGTTGGGAATTTCTTTTGGAAATTTTAGTGGGCAATTGTGGTCCGATTTTGATGCTCTTGGTATGTATGGTCTCGTGAGAGGATAAGGGTTCTTGTGATGTAAATTTTATCGGATTCCGAGACGTGCTCCACGGGCTCGGGTTTGGCCGAATTTCGAGATTCTTGTGTAATTTGATAATTTTCGATTGGGTTGTGTTCCTTGAGTATATATTAATGATGTTGAACTGATTTTGGCTAGATTCGGAGAAATCGGGAGCCAATTTGAGGGGCATGAGCATAGCGGACTAGTGTTGTGGACCAGTAGAGGTAAGTAATGGTTATAAATCTTGTCCTGAGGGTATGGAACCCCGGACTACATATTTTCTCACTGATTTTAGAAAGGCGCACATGTCGGATGACGAGTATGTGGCGTGTACTAATTTTTGGATTGGACTAGGTCCTCTCCACAGCAACTAATGAGTTCCATATTTTACTCAAAACCTTATGTTAAATTATGTTCAAAGATTTGTGTAATATTTGGGCTATAAGCCGTGTTTGGGGCCTCGTGCCGACCTGTTTAGACCCCTTGGGGGCTTTTTACTGCTGTTTTTCCTCACTATTTGTTGATGATTTCACTCAGCCTCATTATGCATACTGTTTTTCGAAACTCAGCCTGATTTACACCACTTTGAGATTTAAAATGATGTTTTCGGTCGAGTACCCTGTTATATTGATTTACCCGAGGGGCCTTTAGAGTGGTTCTACTGAGTGAGGCTGAGGGCCTGATTGTGAGGTGCTTAGTGATGGTGAGGTGCTTAGTGATATTAGCGCTTCGGCTAAAGGAGCCCCTCCGGAGTCTGTACACACCCCCAGTAAGCGCACAGAGTGCCGAGTGACGAGTGATTGGGAGGCATGAGTGACTGTGAGGTGCTGAGTGACTGTGAGGTACTGAGGGACTGATTACGAGTGATGGTGAGGTATGCCTGAGGGGCTGATTATGAGTGACTGTGAGGCATGCCCGAGGGGTTGATTATGATACATGTTTTGCCCAAGGGGCTACTTATGATTTTACTACTTTCACTCTGAGCTTATGAAATATGCTTAGCCCGAGGGGCCTCTATATGATTCATTTCATTTTCCTACTAAATCTTTCAGTTTGAAGTTGTTGAAAATATACATTCTTCAAAGGATTTTTCTGAAGTTGGTTTTAAGGCTTGATAATTTCACATATCTATGTTATACTGTTGGAAAGAAAGGTTGTGCATCTTGTGATTTAATGACATTGATTTTATGTGTTTCTTGCTGCTCAAACCTGATTTATTTTCATTACTACTGATTTGGCGTACTCACATTACTCCCTGCACCTTGTGTGCAGATTCAGGCGTTAGGGCAGGGTGAGCTGTCTATCAGAGATTCTCGGAGGTTTGCGAGGTAGCTGCATGCGTCCGCAGTCCTGCTTGCTATTATAGAATTTATTTTCGTCGAGTTGTATATTTTATGTAGATGCTCATGACCAGTGACTCCAGGTTCTCGGGGATTGTAATTAATGTTCAGTATAGATTTAACTGTTTTATAAATGTTTAATGGAATTTTTATGGGTAATCGATATAGTAAATATGTAAAAGGGAGGCTTATTATGATTCGAGTTTGGGTTTGGCTGGCCTAGTTCGATGATAGGCGCCATCACAACTGGCCTGGATTTGGGGTCGTGACAGATTGGTATCAGAGCGCTAGGTTACATAGGACTCACCGGTCATGAGCAGGTTTAGTAGAGTCTTGCAGATCAGTACAGAGACGTCTGTACTTATCTTCGAGAGGCTGCAGAACCCTTAGGAAAATCTCACATTTTTAAAAAAATTCTTGTCGTGCGAATCCATTGTATTTAACCAAGAACGTAACTTTTGAATTCCTTCCATGTATTCGAGCGCGCGTGAGAGCGCTTGGTATCAGCTGTGCATCGACGGCTTGTGACTTCCATGGATGATATGTGATTTTTGGCATGTTGGTAATGGGCCAGTCTGGAGGACTTGAGGCCGGATTCATTCTGTGGCTTCATTGCTGAGATTTTCGTTGTGTGGGCACATGTAATTGGGGACTTGTATGTCCGTTTTTGTTCTTATTGATGAGAATCGGTGACTAAGATGCCTATGTGGTGGGTGTGATTTGATGGTTAGATGTGTTCAGACTGTGAAATGTGTCAAAAGGGTTCGCTGGAAATGTGGTAAAATATATTGTGTTCGATTTCTATCTCAATTTGGTATATGTCCTTGAGTTGTGAGTATGTTGGAAGATCTCTCATATTGTGTGGTTGTGGAGTGAAGAGGATTTCTCTATTGGGTTATGAGTCCCTGGTGATGTCTTTGAGTTGATCATTTTCCCCAATAATTTGTTTGTCGGTGTATTCCAGCCATATTAGCACTCCTTGTTATTGTATTCATTGATGGCATCCTGGCATATTCGCGTAGCCGGGAGAAGTATACTCAGTATCTGAGGATGGCATTACAAGGATTCAGGGAGGAAAGGCTCTATGCCCTCCGAGTATGACTTTTGGCTCGGTTCACTAGTATTCTTGGGACACGCGGTGTCCAGTGAGGGTATCCATGTTGTCAGACATGTGTGGGTAGAGCTTCCAGAAGCTCGAGATTTCTGTGACTACCGCTCCAGTGTTAGTTCTGCCATCAACTTCAGGTTTTGTTTACCGCGCATCGTGGTGCCTCGAGGGTAGGCGTTGGTTGTGTTCAGATGCAGGAAGGTGTAGTGATTGCGTGATAGTTCTGGTCTTCAGAGGTAAATGGTTGTTAGTTCTACATGCTTATTTCATCTTCGGTAGTATATAGAAGTGTTAGAGCGAGGCATTTCTTGATAAGAGGTTATGTACCGGTATTGGGTTGTTCTGAGTAGTTATTGTGGCTAAGAGTTATCGCTATAAGTGTTTGAGTCGCGCAGTGTATTATGTGATTTCATCTGTGGTCCGTATAGAGCTTGATTCAGAATATTCAGACTTGTTCAGTTTACAATTATGGAAATTTTGATCTTGTATATTATTTCAGAAGTGGGAATTTGGTTCTAAGGTTTTTGGGCCAGGATTTGGATTTTGAAATTTCAATGGTATTGTGCTATTGGACCTATATGAGATAGGGTGACGTGGGATCACCCCTGGGTATGTGCATGCTAAGCTACGTAACAATCTGATAGTGTTGAAGAACAACTCTCGGCACGTTCGAGGACGAACGTATGTTTAAGTGGGGGAGGATGTAATGACCCGGCCGGTCGTTCCGAGAATTTAGCCCCGTTTCTACTTCATTTTATGTGGTTCAGCTTCATTTATGTGTGTTGGGTCGGTTGGTCCGGGTTCAAAGTAGCCATGATGAGAATTGAGTCAATTAGTCTCTCAAGGTAGCCTAATAGTTGAAAAAGTCAACTGAAAGTTGACTTATTGGTGAAGGACCTCGGAATGCAGATTTTTTGGCTCGGATAGCTTCGTTAGGTTATTTGGGACTTAGGAGTGTGTTCGGAATGGAGTTTTGATGTCCGGTTTAGAATTAGGCTTGAATTGGCGAAAGTTAGTTTTTGGCGATTTATGATCGGCTGTGGAAAATAGGCTATAAGGGTCGGAATGGAATTCTGAAAGTTGGAGCAGGTTCGTAATGTCATTTTGGATATGTTTGAAAATTTTCAAGTCAATCAGAGGTGTTTTGGTTGGTTTCGGCGTAGTTGGCGAAATTTGGAAGTTTCAAAGTTCATAGGCTTGAATTTGATGTAATTTTGGTGTTTTCGTGTTGTTTTTGGTATTTCGAAGGCTCGACTAAGTTGGAATAATGATATGGGGTGTGTTGGTATGTTTGGTTGGGGCCCCGAGGGGCTCGGGATTGATTTCGGATGGTTAACGGGGTTTTGAACTTAGAAATTTTGCAGCAATAGTTGCTGGTGTGAAGTTCTGGTGTTGGCCGCACCTGCAGTAGGGAAGCCGCAGGTGCGATGGGCAGTGCGCAGGTGCGAAAAAGGCTAGGCAGGGGATTTTCCACAGGTGTGAAGTTTTGGTCGCAACTGCGAAGCCACAGGTGCGGAAGATTGGCCCCAGGTGCGGAAGATTGGCCGCAGGTGCGATATTGGTCCGTTAAGTATGATTCCGCAGGTGCGCACCTGGGACCACAGGTGCGACCAAGTGTCCGCAGGTGCGGAAATGCTGGCAGAAACAGTATATAAAAGGCATCCGTGAAATTCATTTCATTTCACCCTTTTTGCATGCGAGAGGAGCTCTTTTGAAGGAAAATTGAAGAGGGGATTCGTGATTCTTCAGTGAAGGTAAGTTCTCAGGTTATTAACATCATTTCTATGCAATTTTAATTCGGATTAGGCTTGTATTTGAAGGATTAAAGTAGGAAAAGTTTGGAAAATGGGAGGAAAGAGTTGGGAATTTCTTTTGGCAATTCTAGTGGACAATTGTGGTCCGATTTTGATGCTCTTGGTATGTATGGTCTCGTGAGAGGATAGGGGTTCTTGTGATGTAAATTTTATCGGATTCCGAGACGTGCTCCCCGGGCTCGGGTTTGGCCGAATTTCGAGATTCTTGTGTAATTTGATAATTTTCGATTGGGTTGTGTTCCTTGAGTATATATTAATGATTTTGAACTGATTTTGGCTAGATTCGGAGAAATCAGGAGCCAATTTGAGGGGCATGAGCATGGCGGACTAGTGGTATGGCCCGGTAGAGGTAAGTAATGGTTATAAATCTTTTCCTGAGGGTATGGAACCCCGAACTACATATTTTCTTACTGATTTTAGAAGGCGCACATGTCAGATGACGAGTATGTGGCACGTACTGATTTTTGGATTGGACTAGGTCCTCTCCGCGAAAACTAATGAGTTGCATATTTTACTCAAAACCTTATGTTAAATTATGTTCTAAGATTTGTGAAATATTTGGGCTATAAACAGTGTTTGGGGCCTCGTGCCGATCTGTTTAGACCCCTTGGGGTTTTTTACTGCAGTTTTTCCTCACTATTTGTTGATGATTTCACTCAGCCTCATTTTGCATACTATTTTTCGAAACTCAGCCTGATTTACACCACTTTGAGATTTAAAATGATGTTTTCGGTCAAGTACCCTGTTATATTGATTTGCCCGAGGGGCCTTTTGAGTGGTTCTGTTGAGTGAGGCCGAGGGCCTGATTGTGAGGCGCTGAGTGATGGTGAGGTGCTGAGTGATATTAGCGCTTGGGCTGAAGGAGTCCCTCTGGAGTCTGTACACACCCCCAGTAAGCGCACAGTGTGCCGAGTGACGAGTGCTGAGTGACGAGTCATTGGGAGGCATGAGTGACTGTGAGGTGTTGAGTGACTGTGAGGTGCTGAGGGACTGATTACGAGTGATGGTGAGGTATGCCCGAGGGGATGATTATGAGTGACTGTGAGGCATGCCCCAGTTGCTGATTATGATACATGTTTTGCCCGAAGGGCTACTTATGATTTTACTACTTTCACTCTGAGCTTATGAAATATGTTTTGCCCGAGGGGCCTCTATATGATTCATTTCATTTTCATACTATATATTTCGGTTTGAAGTTGTTCAAAATATACATTCTTCAAAGGATTTTTCTGAAGTTGGTTTTAAGGCATGATGATTTCACATATCTATGTTATATTGTTGGAAAGAAAGGTTGTGCATCGTGTGATTTGATTACATTGATTTTATGTGTTTCTTGCTGCTCAGACCTGATTTATTTTCATTACTACTGAGTTGGCGTACTCACATTACTCCCTGCACCTTGTGTGCAGATTCAGGTGTTAGGACATGGTGAGCTGTCTATCTGTTCCAGAGATTCTCGGAGGTTTGCGAGGTAGCTGCATGCGTCCGCAGTCCTACTCCCTCTCCTGCTTGCTATTATAGAATTTATTTTCGTCGAGTTGTATATTTTATGTAGATACTCATGACCGGTGACTACGGGTTCTCGGGGGTTGTAACTAATGTTCAATATAGATTTAACTGTTTTATAAATGTTTAAAAGAACTTTTATGGGTAATCAGTATAGTAAAGATGTAAAAGGGAAGCTTATTATGATTCAAGTTTGGGTTTTGGCTGGCCTAGTTCCATGATAGGCGCCATCACGACTGGCCTGGATTTAGGGTCGTGACACATGTTTTTCCCGAGGGGCCTCGATATGATTCATTTCACTTTCATACTAAATGTTTTGATTTAAGGTTGTTGAAAATATAGATTCTTTAATGTATTTTTCTGAAGTTGGTTTTAAGGCATGATGATTTCATATATCTATGTTATACTGTTGGAAAAAAAGGTTGTGCATCTTGTGATTTGATGACATTGATTTTATGTGTTTCTTGCTGCTCAGACCTGATTTATTTTCATTACTACTGAGTTGGTGTACTCACATTACTCCCTGCACCTTGTGTGCAGATTCAACTATTAGGGTAGGGTGAGCTGTCTATCTGTTCCATAGATTCTCGGAGGTTTGCGAGGTAGTTGCATGCGTCCGCAGTCCTGCTCCTTCTCCTTCTTCCTATCATAGAATTTACTTTTCGTTGAGTTGTATATTTTATGTAGATGCTCGTGACCGGTACTCCAGGTTCTCGGGGGTTGTATTTAATACTCAGCATAGCTTTGACTTTTTTATAAATGTTAAAGGAAACTTTTATGGTTATCAGTATAGTAAAGATGTAAATGGAAGATTATTATGATTTGAGTGTAGTTTTGGCTGGCCTAGTTCCACGATAGGTGCCATCACGACTGGCCTAGATTTGGGATCGTGACATGTTTTTTCCAGTGATCTTCCTCTGACATGATTACTGCAATGTCCTTCATGCTCTTCCCGCATCACATATTCAGTTTGTGATGGTCCAAGGCACTGTGTTAGGGGTCCTCCAAACATTTTGCAATATAATTACCTTCTATTTAGCAATACTAAGCAGCTTCTATTCACAGCTATTGGGATTTCTTCTTATCCTCAGGTAAAAATCCATACTACAAATAATTCACAAATTCGTTTCTCCAATCCCAAGTAAAATTATTGAAATTTACCTTTTTTTTTGTTTGATCAAAGACTTAATGAAATAGATGCACCATAATTGCATTTTTTGCAAGACACATCAGTCACAGATCCCAAATTTGCTAACGCATCGACTTCTGCATTTATCTGGACAGATTATCAAGTCCAGAACTACCTTAGTAACTCTCGTACCTTTTCCAGATATTGTTGCACCCGCGTCTCTCTTGACATGTAATTCCCTTGCATTTGATTTACTACCAGCTATGAGTCACTTTTAATTTTGATTTGTTCAATCCCAAGCTCTCTCGCGAGCTTCAAACCTGCAAGGCTTCATACTCTGCCTCATTGTTAGTAATTGGATAACACTTTATTGCTTGTCTTATAATCTCTCCCATCGGTATATAAGGTCTAAGGAACGAAAAATGAGATGTTCCTTAAAACTTCCTAGTGGTTAAATCTCAGGATGCTTGCAGCTCAACTATATTAATCTCCTCAAGCCTATTTACTTTCTATATTCCTATATGCAATGATGGAGATGGAGTACTTGGGATCAGTATAATTCTAAAACTACGGAACCAACTGGTTTCAAAACGGGAGAACAAGATCCGGGTAGTTCGCCAACCTCTCTAACTAAAATACAATACAATTTCACTTCACGGCCTCAATCTAGGTCCGAGATAATCCTTTATTCCATATCCCTGGGGCTTTGGAAACAAAGAATGTTGCGAAGATTTACCCTCTTAAAGAAAATCTTACCCAAGGTGTATATATCTATATGCTTTTTCATTTATCTAATTCTACTAATCCCATATTAGACCCGGTAAATACCTGTACCTCTTTTGCGGCTTCAGGAAGTAGGTTTGAGCTGAAATCTGCTAGTACCTAAGATTTTATAGTAGTCCCAGGCTGATATAAAATGTCATATTCACTAAGGTGTATAGCCCATTCAGCTAATCTCCCTGATAACTCTTGCTTGTGTAATTCCTTAGCAGGAAAGTAGTTATAATAGAAATAGGATGACATTGAAAATAGGATCGTAACTTTCTTGATGTCATTATCAATGCTAATGCAAGTTTCTATAAATGAGGATATCGTATCTCGACATCTAATGAGTATTTTCTAACATATTAAACTGGAGATTGCTTGCCCTTGTCTTCATGCACCAGCACCGTGCTTACTGCCACTTCTGATACAGCTAGGTAAACAAATAATCTTTCTTTGTCCCTACTTTTGCTAACATGGGAGGTTTTGACAAGTATGACTTAAAATCTTTAAAATCTTGTTGACATTTGTTAGTCCATTTAAATTGATTTTTCTTTTTTCAATATTGAAAAGAATTTAAAGCATTTTTTGAAGATCTGGATATAATCTTCGTAAAGCTGCTACTCTACATTTTAACCTTCGTACCTCTTTTTTTCTCATAAGTACATCGGTTATTTCCTCAATCCCTTTGGTTTGAGCAGGATTCACTTCTATGCCCTTGTTAGAAATACGAAATCCTAAAAATTTAGTTGAAGCGACACCAAAGGCACACTTCTACGGGTTTAATTTCATGTTATACGTGCGGAGAAATCGAAGGTTTCACTCAAGTGCTGAAAACAGTCCCCTGCTCGTGCTGATTTAACTAATATCTTGTCAATGTATACCTCCATGGTTTTTCCCAAGTGCTCTCGAAATATTTTGGTCACCAATCTTTGGTACGTTGCTCCAGCATTTTTTAACCCGAGCGACATAACTTCATAAAAGTAAGTCCTATGTCTGTATTAAACAAGAGGATCCATCTTTATTTGATTATAACCAGAATATACATCTAAAAAAATTAAAAGTTCATGACCTGCGGTAGAATCAATTAGTTGATCTATGTGAAATAAAGGAAACAAATATTTAGTGCAAGCTTTATTTAAATAAGTATAATATACACATACTCGCCACTTCCCATTCATTTTTGGGACTACAACAGTATTAACTAACCAGTCAGGTTACTTTACCTCTCGAATTGAGCCAATTTTTAGAAGTTTTTGTACCTCGTCTTGATAATTGATTTTTAAATGCTCCTTGCTTCCTTTTCTTTTGTTTGATGGGTGGGTGCAATGGGTCCTCATTCAAATTATGATTCATTACTTCTGGTGGTAAACATGTCATGTCTGAATGGAACCAAGCAAAGCAATCAGCATTAGCATGTATTAATTCAATTAACTTATCTTTCATTTCCAAGTTCAAGTTTGTTCCGATGTAAACTTTTTTGTCAGTCCAGTGGACGAATAATATAACAGCTTCGAGCTCCTCCGTGGTTGTTTTGATATTCTCATTTTCCTCTAGCTCTTGGATAATATCAGGCCTTGAATCTATATCAAATTCATTTTTTGGACTTCCAGTTGAGGTGAGCATTAAATTATCCTCAGCTCATTTTTGTAATTGCTATTTCATATCTCCATCCTCGAATGTTCTACTCGCGATTTCAACTGAATTAATATCTCGCGCTTCCTGTCGATCTCCTCTGATTTGAAAAATTCTCCATTGTGATGGGAATTAATTACCTGATGCAACATTGATAGGACCACATCCATATCATGAATCCATGGCCTTAGAATTATGTTATAGGCCATGTCTGCATCTACCACTAGAAATTTAGTGTCTTTGACGACATTTTCTGCGAACGTTGTCAATATTTCACCTTTCGTGATGACACTTGAATTATCGAACCTAGACAACGACCCTGCCTTAGGTATGATATGATCATTTCCTTGCATCTTGTTCACTACTCTCAGTATTATAATATTCACTAAGCTACCTGGGTCAATCAAAACTTGTTTAACAATAGTATCATGAACAAGTAAAGATATTACCAGTGCATCCTTGTGAGGGATGAACAAGCCAGCCGCGTCTTCATCATCAAACATGTTATACCCCATGTTTTCGTACGTGAAAGTACGCCATAGGTAAATTGATGAAAGCTCGAAAATGAGATATTACATCCCGCGTTTTCGTACGTTAAAGTTTTGTCGTAAGTTAATCAACATAATTTCGGGAATGGGATTATTTTGAGAGTATAAGTATTATGCTATTTTAAACATGTGATGAGTAAATTCGTGAAGGAGAAAGGTTAAGAAAATCAAAGGAAATGAATTCCGTCAAAGTTTGACATTTTGGGATAAAATACCACCCGAGCTAAAATACCCGGTATTTATGGACTAGTACCATACAAAGTACCACATGGCCATGATAGTAGGTGTATAAGGTATGTTAAAAGTGGATAGGATTTTAAGTAATTTGAGATAATTATTAATTATGTGGGTAGTTGATTAATTATTGATTTAATGGGACATTGACCATGTAATTAAGGATTTGTGGATAATTGTTGGTGGGGACAACCCCCCCCCCCCCACACACACGTGGCATCAAGTAAATGGAGATTGGAGATGACTTGACTTTGGGAAACCCATTAAGATGACAAATGGAAAGAGAGGTCTTAATAGCTATCCCTACACTTGTCTTGATATAATAACAAATTCATTTGGTAAGTCGGCTCACAAAATGCCAAGCCACAAATTCTTTTTTTTTTCGATAAAACTACTTTTCATTTCATCAAAAACTGTCTTTACAAAACCAGATCAATCTGACCATCAATCTCCTACTCACTATTACAGAATTAACTATCTGACTACACTATACTCAACAAAAACAACAAGCTACTCTAAGGAAAATTGTTTAAGCTCTCCAATGCTTGTTGCCATTTGATAATTTGTATCCCTTCAATGTGCATGTGTATAGCAATTTCCTTACATGGTTTATCCACCTTATAGCATCCCTTGTTAAATCAGATTGCATTTCTTTCGTGCCAAATACAGTAGACAACCATCACAAAAGCTGTTGTAGTTATCTCTGCTTTGCCATTCTTCCTTTTTGCTAAGCTGCTTATCCATTCCAGTTCATTCTGCCAGCTTCCTATTTGCCTTGCATCTCCCAACTATTTCAATACTCTGTCCCATATGTTGTTTGTGTTTGGACAACCAAAGTAAAGATGATCAAAAGTCTCCATATTATTTGCACAGAATACACACTCTAATGGAACTTGAATTCCAAACTTGATGAGTCTATCCACAGTTGCTACCCTTTGATAAATAGCCAACCACATATGGAATTTAAATCGTGGATGAATCTGTGTATGTAGGTGAATACTTTTCCATCAAACTTTTGGAAACTGGGGTTGCATCTGCACATAAGCTTTATGTATTTGGAACTGGCGTTGTTTCACTAAGCTTTCCAGTGTAGACTTAAGGTTGGTGTGCATTGAGCTCAACTGCACCAATTCTCTCCTTGCCTCTATTATTTTCCTGACCACCCATGCTGCTATTTTGGGTGTGCTTATTTCTGCTATATCTATGTTCTTTATATAGTAATTGTGTGCCCATTTGATCCACAGTGCATCTTTCTTCATAGCCAATGCCCAGAGATGTTTCAATATTGCTGCTTTATTCCAAGTCCTCATATTTATGATATTCAATCCTCCAGTAGCTTTAGGTTGACATATCTTACCCCATGCAATCAAAGATTTCCTTGAACTATCATTTGATCCAATCCACATAAATGTCCTGCATATGCTCTCTATCATCTTCATGATCTTCTTTGGCAATAGGAATATTTGAGCCCAGTATGTTTGTATTCCAAACAACACAGCTTTGATAAGCTGTACTCTTCCAGAATAGGAAAGCATCCTAGCTTACCAACATCTTACTCTTTCAGTAATCTTTTCCACTAGAGGTAGCCATTGATGTATGTTTAGATTCCTTGCAGATAATGGAACTCCCAGATATTTAAAGGGAATAGACCCCTCTGTAAATCCAGTAAGTTCAGCAATTTCTCCTTAACATGTTGTGAAACCCCAGCTATATACATTGAGCTCTTTTCTGCATTTGCCTGCAAACCAGATGCAACTGAAAACCTATTAAAGGATTCCTGCATTATATTAACTGAAGTTGTGTCTGCCCTGCAAAACTTTAACAAATCATCAGCAAAACAGATATGTGTCACTCCCAGCTTTTTGCACTTTTGATGGAATTTGAATTCCTTTTGTATGGACAGTTGGTTCATCTCCCTTTGTAAGTACTCCATAGCAATCACAAATAGGTAAGGAGACATTGGATCTCCTTTTCTAATCCCTCTCTTAGCTGAAAAAGGTTTGGTAAGACCACCATTCAAAGTTAAGGAATAGGATACTGTTGATACACATTCCATTACCCAGTGAATGAATTTCTGAGGAAAGCCGAGATCAGTGAACACATATCTAATAAACTGCCAATCCAATGAGTCATAAGCTTTCCTTATATCCACCTTGAGCACACATCTAGGAGACAAACCTTTCCTATTATAGTCCTTGAATAATTCATGACTAAATATGATATTATCAATAATACTCCTCCCTTTCTATAAAAGCAGACTGTGATTTCCCAATTATAAGCTCTATTACCTTTTTGATTCTTCTAGTCAGGATCTTGGCAATTATTTTGTACAAAGTAGTGCAACAAGCGATAGGCCTATAATCTTTTACTATTGTAGGTGTAGGGACTTTTGGAATCAAAGTTATAGCTGTGTAGTTCCAAGCTTGTTTCATCTTGCCAGTATGAAAAAGGTATAAAACAACATCATATATGTCTTGCCTCACTATCATCCATTTCTTAGTAAAGAATTCTATTGGAAAGCCATCAACTCCAGGAGCTTTATCATTTGGCATATCTTTCACTGCATCATCCACTTTTGCATATGTTATCTCCTTTATTAGTTCCTGTTGTTGTTGCATTGATAGGCACTCTCCCGCTTTAATGAAACTGCTTTAATGAATTTCAAGAATCCACTTCGTAAGTGGCTTATACAAATACCATCCAAGAACTCTTATCTTGAATGAAATTCAAGAATCCACTTCGTAAGTGGCTTATACAAATACCATCCAAGAACTCTTATCTTGAATGAAATTCAAGAATCCACTTCGTAAGTGGCTTATACAAATACCATCCAAGAACTCTTATCTTGAATGAAATTCAAGAATCCACTTCGTAAGTGGCTTATACAAATACCATCCAAGAACTCTTATCTTGAATGAAATTCAAGAATCCACTTCGTAAGTGGCTTATACAAATACCATCCAAGAACTCTTATCTTGAATGAAATTCAAGAATCCACTTCGTAAGTGGCTTATACAAATACCATCCAAGAACTCTTATCTTGAATGAAATTCAAGAATCCACTTCGTAAGTGGCTTATACAAATATCATCAAAGCACTCTTATCTTGAATGAAATTCAAGAATCCACTTTGTAAGTGACTTATAAAGATACAATCCAAGAATTATTATTTTGAATGAAATTCAAGAACACACTTCGTAAGTGGGTCATACAGATACATGCCAAGGACTCTTATCTTGAATAATTACTAAAGTTCATTTGGCAAATGAATTATACAGATACAGTCCAAGGACTCTTATCTTGAATGATTACTAAAGTTCATTTGGCAAATGAATTATACAGATACAGGCCAAGGACTCTTATCTTGAATGATTACTAAAGTTCATTTGGAAAATGAATTATACAAGCCAAGGACTCTTATCTTGAATGATTACTAAAGTTCATTTGGAAAATGAATTATACAAGCCAAGGACTCTTATCTTGAATGATTACTAAAGTTCATTTGGCAAATGAATTACACAGAATACAAAGCCAAGGACGATAGTCACTCCATATTATAATAGCAATGGGATTTTCGATTCTAAGGGAGTACAGTGTAATCCTTATCAAGAATATCACACGGATACTCTAGGTATGTAAAGGCTACCCCTTCTTTCTTTTTGGCATGATCCAAATTATTCAGAAGAAACGAGCAAACGCATAGTTTCTATAAATTATTCTATTCATAGAAATACTAGGGGTGTGTATATTCTTGATTCCCCATGTGAATTACTATTATATCTTTAGTTCATGGGTCTCAGAAAAATACGTATTTAATAAATTTATCCGAAAGGCGTATTGATTTTTATGGCATTCCGAGAAAATCTTATTGACGTATTTCTTATGCATTTCATGCATTTATACATGCACATTGACCCATCACCAGATGGATTTATATACACGTATATATGTATATTATATTTATATGGGATATGGAAAAAAGGTTATAGTGTTATATACTCACACCACCTGATCAGCTGGTATACGTTGATGATGTTGCCCACAGTGGCCGAGATGATATGATGGGATGCCCTCTGAGGCTTGATGATATTATGAAATATGTACCTATGCACGACATGACATTCATACGCATATGCATGACACTATAAGTATTTCATTATTTACAAAGTTATCCAGACTTACAGGTTGCGTCATTTACTCTATATTTCTTCAATGTCTTTTATGTACTTATTCATATGCCTTACATACTCGGTACATTATTCGTATATGCTGCGTTTCATGCCCGCATATCCCGATAGAATAGGTCAGAGCCCTCCAAGTAGGCTATCAGCTCAGTGGAAGGTGTTAGTGCACTCAATTTGCTTCGGAGTTGCTTGTTTGGTTGGTATGATTTATACGTGTATTGATCTTTATGAAAAATATGTATTCTTAGAGGCTTGTAGACAGATGTCTTGTACATAAAAGATTGTATGGACTTGTCGGCCTATGTTCAGTATATGAGTGATTATTTTAATCTTATAGGATCGTATGTCACGTATGTAAGTTTTTATATGAGGTCGATCTATGTCGAGTATTTCCCCAAGTTTTATTCTACTTATATCATGACAGCCTCTCTTGCTCAATTACCTATGATAATATAATACGAGAGATACGTTACATAGGTACTCGGCTGAGTAAGGTTCCGAGTTCCCGTCGCGTCCCATCGGTTTGGGTTGTGACAAAAGTGGTATCAGAGCAGTTCTGTCCTAGGGAATCTACAAGCTGTGTCTAGTAGAGTCTTATTTATGTGTGTGTCATGCACCACACTTATAAGCAGGAGGCTACAGGGCATTAAGGATTGTTGCTCTTTCTTCTTACTCTAGATCGTGTGGTAGAGCTCACTTATAAGAATAAAATTTCGAACTTCTATTTTATTCGTAATAAGACGATGCCTACATTCAGAAAGACGATCATATAAGAGATATAGTTGTGGAAGTGTTGAGTTAGAGGAACTCGATTTTGCATCTTGATTATGATTAGTAAATGTGAGGTCTTCAACAGATCATGCGTGTACTAAAAGGTGTAAGGTTCTTGGTAAGGAGCTTTTAGGAAAGGATACTTATTCACTATTACGGTAAAAAGGAATCGGAAGTTAGACACAAGTTTCAGCAAACAAAAGAAACAAGGTGAAGAAGGGTACGAGGTACCCAGTTAATAAATATTATCACTGTTTACCATTCAGGAAGGGAGATATAAGCATTTTGAGTTACCTTCAATAGTAACAGATGTAGGTACAATCGGTCACACCTATCTCAGGCATGCCCTATGGGAGCTAACATAAATGGTTTAAGTGAAGGACAGGATAGCAGGATCTGGATGGGGTTAGAGTAACCTAAGATGATGGTGGGATTGCTTGCGTTAGTTGACATTTCCGAAGGATATTGTAAATGTGCTAACAAAATCTCCCTATGAGACACCCAGATGATACACTCTGAAATAATACAGCTAGATATGAGTACTATAAAGATAGGCATTGGAAGCATTGAAAGGATAAATGTTACCTTAGTATGGCTCCCGTCCCTAGTAAAGAAAGAATGTTAGGCAACCCGAAAAGTCAGTAGACGGAGCAAGGGGAGCTAAAAGCAAAGGATGTCCTGTGGACATCGTCAAAATAAAGTTTTAAACAGAAATGTTAGCAAGAAATGAGAAGAAAATTAATGAAGCGTTATGAGTAAGATGTGATGCATGGATGACAATGGAAAAAAATGAATGATGGTATTATAGGATATATAGTCAAGTGAAGGAAAAGGCGAGAGGAGCCACGCCTTGAGACAACAAAAGAATATAGGCCATAAAGTTATATCATCATTTCGAGAAATAAGTTTGTGACTCCAACGCAACTAACTGAAGGGAGAGTTAGACCCCAGAGTAATAGAAATCAGTATAGGTTGGTGAACAAGATGAACTAAACCTGAATTAGGGGCTGAGTGATTTGATAGTGATCGACATCATGAGAATTTCATATTGCGTTCCGACGATAATAGAATGGACAACAAAAGAAGATTCATAATAAATTCAGAGAAAGGTCATTCAGGAAGATGCTTCCCTAAAGAAAGTAGTGTGAACAAAGTTAGGCTTAAGGTACTATGTGTGCAGTTACGCTAGGTGTCACTCTTGTGAATAAGGAATTTCGTTGTCCTTGGTACAGAAGGATTACCGCAAGGCGAGTAAGGATCATCAATGATGTAAAAAGATGCTAAAGATGAAGGGGTAAAATATCTATAGGTAGATTGTTGTAGCTCCAACTGTTAGTACTCCCCTAAAGGGGGGGAGATATGTAATGATGTGGCATTGAGTCAAAATTAAGTGGTTTTAGTAATTATGGAATGGTAAAGGAACAATGCAAAAAAAATGAGAAAAGGAATAAGATGAAATTTATCCAAAATCCTACAGATATGTTACGATTCCAGAACATTATGTAAGCACGACATCAAGAAAAGGAAGTAAGGGTTCCTGCCCGGGATGTTATTAATAGATAAGGAGCTAGTACGTGAGGTGAGTTAAGATAAAGGAAATAACCCAAGAAAGATTTTACGGGATATTGATATGAGAATGGGCCAATGAGTAATTAGTAACTGATTCAGTAATAGCCTAGTAATAGCTAGACAAGAGGCTACCGACAAATCAACAGATCGTGCAAGATAAATATAGTGAACCTCAATATGGGGAATTCAGTCTCGCATATATGACATCAGAACCCTTGAGAAATATTCAGATAGAAGTTGGGGTAGTTAAAGGTAACGTATGGGTATTACATATATAAAAGAAAATGCCATTGGGAAGACAGGCAAAACTTCAGTTCAGAAGCAATCGCACGAACACAAGTTGTAACGACCCGGCCGATCGTTCCGTGAGATTATCCCTGTTTCCCCCATTTTTGATTTATCGTATGTTACTTAGCCTATTTATGTTGTGTTGGATCGGTTGGTTCAGGTTCGGAGTGGCCGTGGTGAGAATTGAAACACTTAGTCTCTTAAATTAGCTTAATAGTTAAAAAAGTTAACTGGGAGTTGACTTATTGGCAAATGACCTCGGAATGCAGATTTTATGGCTCGGATAGCTTCGTTAGGTGATTTGGGACTTAGGAGTGTGTTCGGAATGAAGTTTTGATGTCCGGCGTAGAATTAGGCTTGAATTGGCGAAAGTTAGTTTTTTGGCGATTTTCGGTCGGCAGTGAAAAATAGGCTATCAGGGTCGGAATGGAATTCTGAAAATTGGAGCGGGTTATTAATGTCATTTTGGACATGTGTGCAAATTTTCAGGTCAATCGGATGTGTTTTGGTTGGTTTCGACAACACTGGCGAAATTTAGAAGTTTCAAAGTTCATAGGCTTGAAGTTGATGTAATTTTGGTGTTTTCATGTTGTTTTTGGTGTTTTGAAGGCTCGACTAAGTTTGAATTATGTTATGGGGTGTTTTCGTAGGATTGATTGAGATCCCAGGAGCCTCGGGTGTATTTCATATGCTCAAACGGGCACTTTTTGGCCTTAAGGAGTCTGTTGTTTTCTGATGTTTTAGCAGCAATGATTTCTTCACTGCGATTGCGTGGATTCATCCGTGATCAAGTAGAGTAAAAGAGTGGGTCAGGAATTTTGTTCAATGTGATCGCATGGTTAGGATTGTGATCACATAGGTTGGAAAGGTGAAGCAGTGCGATCGCGTGGACTTTGGTGCGATCGCATAGAGGTTCTGAGGTGCGTGTGTGGGATGGAGATTTGTTCTATGCAATCGCGTGTGTTGGTATGACATTGCGTAGAGTGGTCTGGTTTGTGTATCGCAAACGCATCCCTGGAAATACGATCGCACTAAAGGGGATATAAGTGATGGGCAGAATGTTTTAAAGCCCATTGTTGCGAAATTTTCTCCATTTTCCTCCATTGATAAGGGGGTTTAGAGCTATTTGAGAGTGTTTGAAGAATAAATCAAAGGGGCTCACTTTGAGGGTAAGGTTTCCAACTTCATAACTCGTTTCTATGTCATTTTCTAAGTAATTAAACCGGAAAATTGTTGAATTTAAACAAAAAATTTGGGGACGTTAAGTGCATGGACTTGGAAAATTCTTTCGAGGATTTGAGTGGGAAATTGTGATCCGATTTTGGTGTTCTTGGTATGTATAGAATCGTGGGAGGACAAGGATTCTAGTGATGTAAATTTATCGAATTTCGAGACGTGGTCCCGGGGCTCGGGTTCGGCCGAATTTTGAGAATTGTGTCTAAATTGATAGTTTTCGATTGGATTGTGTTCCTTTAGCGTATATTGATGATGTTGGTTTTGGTAAGATTGGGAGCAATCGGGAGCCAATTTAAGAGGCAAGAGCATCGCAGATTAGTATTGTGGCTCGGTGGAGGTAAGTAATGGTTATAAATCTTGTCCTGAGGGTATGAAACCCTGAACTTCATATTTCTCACTGTTTTTAGAATGGCGCACATATCAGATGACGAGTATGTGGCGCGCACTGATTTTTGGATTGGACTTGGTCCTCTCCGCGGCAACTATTAAGTTGCGTATTTTACTCCAAATCATATGTTAAATTGTGTTCTAAATATTATTGCTATATTTGGGCTATAAGCCATGTTTGGGGCCTCGTGCCGACTTGTTTAGACCCCTTGGGGGCTTTCTACTGGTATTTCCTCACTGTTGATTAATGATTTACACTCAGTCATATTGTGCCTAACTGTTTTCGAAACTCTTATTTACACTATTTTGAGATATAAAAATGATGTTTTGGGTCGAGTACCGCGTTTTATTAATACGCCCGAGGGATTTTGAGAGGTTCTGATTGGGTGAGGCCGAGGGCCTGATTGTGAGGATATGATATGCCACGAGGTGGCTTCATATTAGAGCTTGGGCTAAAGGAGCCCCTCCGGAGTCTGTACACACCTCAGTGAGCGCAGGTACCTACTGAGTGCCGAGTGATAAGTGATTAGGAGGCATGAGTGAGAGTGAGGTTGCCCGAGGGGCTGATACTGAGTGGATGTGAGGTGCTGAGTGATGTTCTGCCCGAGGGGAGATTTATGATCCATGTGTTTGCCCGAGGGGCTACTTATGATTTATTTCATTTTACACTAAATCCTTCAGTTATTTTTATTTCTGAACTTATTGGAAAACACATTTTTCAAAAGATTTTTCTGAAGTTGGCTTTTAAGGTATGTTGATTTCATATATCTATGTATATACTATTGGAAAGAAAGGTTGTGCATATTGTTAACTGATGATATTGATTTTTATGTGTTTCTTGCCGCTTAGACTTTATTTATTTTCATTATTACCGAGTTGGCGTACTCACATTATTCCATGCACCCCTGTGTGCAGATACAGGTGCTGATATTGAGCTTTAGCCATCTATTCTGTGCGGAGCCGGAGTTCGGGATATAGAGGTAGTTGTTCAGCGTCCGCAGCATCTCTGTTTTCCCTTCTTATGTTGTATTTACTTATTCGTTCAAAGGTTTTGTATTATAATATTATACCTTTTGGCATATTTCTTAGATACTCATGACATGTGGACTCCGGGTTTTGGGGATGGTTAGACTGTTTAACTGTTTACTTGCCTAGTGGATTTAGTAATTATACATACTTTTATGAAATGTTGAAAATGGTTGGGATTGTGGAAAGAAATTGTAATTATATGATTATTGGATAGCCTAGTTCCACGATAGGCGCCATCACGGCCAGTTTAGGTTTTTGGGGTCGTGACAAGGTTGTATCAGAGCCTAGGTTACATAGGAATCAACGGTCATGAGCAGGTTTAGTAGAGTCTTGCGGATCGGTGCAGACACATCTGTACTTATCTTCGAGAGGTTGCGGAACCCTTAGGAACAATCTCAATTTTCTTGAACTCTGTCGTGCCATGTTGTTGACTCTTGGAATCTAACTTCTGTTGTTTCATTCTCTTACAGATGGTGAGGACTCGCGTTATCGATCAGGGTGATCAGCCACCAGCTAGACCAGCAAGGGGTCGAGGTCGTGGTCGAGGCCGTGGTAGAGGTAGTGGCCAGCCCGTGCAGCAGCCAAGGCAGTTCCAGTTGGTCCCTTTACTGTTCAGTATCAGATTTCTACCGCAGATACTCCAGCGGGACAGGCTCAGGCACCGGCAGTGCCTATTGTTATTCTGGATCTTCAGGAGACCTAGGATCAGATCTTGACCGTGTGTACCACGCTTTATCAGGCAGTCGCCGCTACTTCTCAGGCCAGGGAGGCAGTCAGACTCTAGTTGCCCGGACATATGAGCAGGCTACTCAGGGCCAGCAGACACCGGGGGTGGTTCCAGCCCAGCCGGTTGCTCTAGTTCGGACTTCGTGGTTCCGGCTATGCCAGAGGACGAGCAGCGTAGACTGGAGAGGTTTAGTAGACTACAGCCTTCGACATTCAGTGGCGCTGAGGGCGAGGACGCCCAGGGTTTTCTGGATAAGTGTCAGAGGATGTTGCGTACTACTGGGATTTTAGAGACCAGTGGGGTCTCATTTTCTACTTTTCAGTTTTCTGTTGCTGCTTTCACTTGGTGGGAGCATTTTGAGAGGTGTAGGCTTGTTGGTTCAGCACCCCTCACCTGGAAGCATTTCTCCACTATCTATTTGGAGAAGTATGTACCCCAGTCTCACAGGGAGGAGCAGTGCAGGCATTTTGAGCAGCTGCGTTAGGGGGAGCTATCAGTGACCCAGTATGAGATTCATTTTTTGGAGATGGCTCGTCATGCTACCGAGTTGGTCTCTACTGATAGGGAGAGGGTTAGGAGGTTCGTGGATGGCCTCACTTATCAGCTCCGCCTATTTATGACTCGGGAGAGAGTATCAAATGCTACATTTGAGAAGGTTGTTAACATTGATCGAGATGTTGAGTCGGTTCGCCGCCAGGAGAGGGAGGAGAGGGAGGCTAAGAGGACTCGTGGATCGGGTAGTTCTAGTGGTGCTCCTTCTAGGGGGCAATTTCAGCATGGTAGAGGCGATTCATTTAGGCCTCCTCAGTCGGTCCGCCCAGCTTATAGTGGTGCATCTTCTGGGCACGGTCCACGTGGTTCTCAGCCATGCCGTTATTCATTCGGTGCCCTCCCATCTCAGAGTGCAGCTCGAGCATCACCAATTTAGAGTTCTTCTATGCATGACTCTTCTAGTAGCCATTCTGGTGCTAGGGGTTTCTATCAGTCCCCGCCTCCAGCTCCAGGGAGTTATTTTGAGTATGGAGAGTTTGGGCACATGTGGAGGCATTGTCCTCGTCGTCCTGGTAGTTCTTCTCAATAGAGGGACCGGCCCTCGACTTCAGCCCCAGTTACTTCACCACCTGCCCAGGCAGCCAGGGGTGATAGTCAGTCAGCTAGAGGTCACCTTAGAGGGGGAGGTCGAGCAGGTGGAGGTCAGGCCTGTATGTACACATTTCCATCTAGGCCAGATGTTATGGCCTCCGATGCAGTGATCGCTGGTATTGTCTCAGTCTGTTGCCGAGATGCTTTGGCTTTATTTGACCCTGGTTCTACATATTCCTATGTTTTATCATATTTTACCCATTTTCTGGATATGCCCCGTGAGTCTTTAGTTACGTCTGTTCATATGTCGACTCCGGTGGGTGATACTATTATTGTGAACCGTGTGTATCGGTCGTGTGTGACATCTATTGGGGGTCTGGAGACCCGAGTGGACCTACTGTTACTCATTACTCAGCATGGTCAATTTTTATGTGATATTTGAAATGGATTGGCTATCTCCGTGTCATGTTGTTCTTTATTGTCACGCTAAGACCGTGACCTTAGCTATGCCAGGATGTCCGAGGGTTGAGTGGAGAGGTTCTTCTGAGTATATGCCTAGCAGGGTGATTTCCTACCTGAAGGCTCACCGCATGGTTGAGAAGGGATGTTTATCTTATCTGGCTTTTCTGAGGGATGTCAGTGGTGAGACTCCCGCTATTGATTCGGTTCCTGTGGTCCATGAATTTCCGAACGTGTTTCTTGCAGACCTGCCAGGCATTCCACCTGACAGGGACATTGATTTTGGTATTGACCTGGTGCCAGGCACCCAGCCTATTTCTATTCCACCTTATCGTATGGCACCAGCATAGCTAAAAGAGTTAAAGGAGCATCTTCATGAACTCCTAGATAAGGGGTTCATTCGGCCTAGTGTGTCACTTTGGGGTGCACCGGTGTTGTTTGTAAAGAAGAAGGATGGTTCTATGCGTATGTGTATTGATTATCGGCAATTAAATAGAGTTACGGTGAAGAACCGGTATCCCTTGCCTCGTATAGATGACTTGTTTGATCAGTTGCAGGGGGCCAGGGTATTTTCCAATATTGACTTGCGTCCGGTTATCATCAAAGATTCGGGTGCCAGACATTCCGAAAACTTCTTTCAGGACTAGATATCGTCATTATAAGTTCCTAGTTATGTCATTTGGGTTGACCAATTCCCTGGCAGCCTTTATGCACTTGACGCACAGTGTATTTCGGCCTTATCTGGATTCTTTCATCATCGTGTTTATTCACGATATCTTGGTGTATTCCCGATCTCGGGAGGATCATGAGCAGCATTTGAGAGTTGTGCTTCAGACCTTGAGGGAGAAGAGATTGTATGCGAAATTTTCAAAGTGTGAGTTCTGGCTTGATTCAGTAGCGTTCTTGGGGCACGTGGTGTCCAGTGAGGGTATTCAGGTTAACCCAAAGAAGATAGAGGCAGTGCAGAGCTAGCTTAGACCGTCATCAGATACCGAGATTCGCAGTTTCCTTGGTTTGGCATGGTACTATCGCCGTTTCGTAGAGGGATTCTCATCTATTGTAGCACATATGACTAGACCGACCCAGAAGGGTGCTCATTTCAAATGGACTGAGGAGTGTGAGGAGATCTTTCAGAAGCTCAAGTCAGCTTTGACTACAGCTTCAGTATTGATTTTTCCTACAGGTTCAGGTTCTTATACAGTTTACAGTGACGCCTCGAGAGTTTGCCTTGGAGCGAATTTGATGCAGATGGTAGGGTGATTTCCTGCACGTCCAGACAGTTGAATGTGCACGATAAGAATTATCCAGTGCACAATCTTGAGCTAGCCGCTATTGTTCACGCCTTGAAGATTTGGCGTCATTATTTGTATGGAGTGCATTGTGAGATTTTCACTGATCACCGTAGTTTGAAGCATCTGCTTAAGCAGAAGGATCTGAATTTGCATCAGAGGAGATGGTTGGAGCTTCTCAAGGATTATGACTTCACTATTTTATATCATCCGGGGAAGGCCAATGTATTGGCCGATGCCCTGAGTCACTGGGCGGAGAGTTTGGGGAGTCTAACCTACCTTCCAGTAGAAGAGCGGCCATTAGCACTTGATGTTCAGGATTTAGCGGGTTTGTTGGTGAGATTGGATCTATAAGCACCTCCGCGGGTATTGGCTTGTGTAGCCTCCAGGTCTTCTCTTTATGATCAGCTTAGAGCATGCCAGTATGATCATCCACACTTGCTCGTTCTTCAGGACAGGGTCCGTCACGGTGATGCCAGGGATGTGGTTATTGGTGATGATGGGGTCATGAGGATGCAGGGCCAAATTTATGTGCCCAATGTAGATGGACTTCGAGATTTGATTCTGGCTGAGGCCCATAGTTCGCGGTATCCCATCCATTCAGGTGCCGCGAAGATGTATCAGGATCTGCGACAGCATTATTGGTGAAGGCGCATGAAGAAAGATATTGTTGAGTTTGTGGATCGGTGTCTCAACTGTCAACAGGTCAAGTATGAGAACCAGAGACCAGGTGGATTGCATCAGATATTTGATATTCCGGAGTGGAAGTGGGAGCGGATCACCATGGACTTCGTAGTTGGGCTCCCACAGACTTCTAGGAGGGTTGATGCTATATGGGTTATTGTGGATCGGCTAACCAAGTCCGCGCACTTCATTCCTGTTGGTATTAGTTATTCTTCGGAGCAGTTAGCTGAGATTTATATCTGGGAGGTTGTCCGATTGCATGGGGTTCTAATTTCTATCATTTTTGACAGAGGTACTCAGTTCACATCTAAGTTTTGGAGAGCCGTACATAGAGAGTTTGGTGCTCAGGTCGAGTTGAGCACGGAGTTTCATCCTCAGACCGACGGGCAGTCGGAGCGTACGATTCAGATTTTGGAGGATATGTTGCGTGCATGTGTCATTGATTTTGGGGCTTCATGGGACCAGTTTCTGCCACTCACGGAGTTTGAATATAATAATAATTATCAGTCGAGCATCCAGATGGCTCCGTATGAGGTTTTATATTGTAGGAGGTGCAGATCTTCGGTTGGATGGTTTGAGCCGGACAAGGCTAGGCTATTGGGCACAAACTTGGTTCAGGATGTGTTGGGTAAGCGATGTTGATTCAGGAGCGGCTTCGCACGACGCAGTCTAGGCAGAAGAGTTATGCGGACCGGAAGGTCCGAGATGTGTCTTTCAATGTTGGGGAGAAGGTGTTGCTGAACGTGTCACCCATGAAGGGTGTTATGAGGTTCGAGAAGAGGGGAAAGCTGATTCCCAAGTTTATTGGGTCATTTGAGGTGCTTCAGAGGATTGTGGAGGTGGCTTATAGACTTGCCTTGCCTCCCAGCTTGTCGAGTATTCATCTGATGTTCTATGTTTCGATGCTCCGAAAGTATGTTGGTGATCCGTCTCTTGTTTTAGACTTCATCACGATCCATCTCGAGGGTGATATGTCATATTAGGTAGAGCCAGTGACTATTTTGGGTCGTCGGGTTAGAAAGCTAAGGTCTAAGGATATAGCTTCAATGAAGGTTCAGTGGAGAGGGCAGCCGGTAGAGGATGCCACCTAGGACACCGAGCGGGAGATGCGGAAAATATATCCTCACCTATTTGAGACTCCAGGTATGTTTCTAGATCCGTTCGAGGACGAATGTTTATTTAAGAGGGGGAAGATGTAACGACCCGGCCGGTCGTTTTGTGAGATTAGCCCTGATTCCCCTGTTTCTGCTTTATCGTATGTTTCTTAGCCTATTTATGTTGTGTTGGGTCAATTGGATCGGGTTCGGAGTGGTCGTGGTGAGAATTGAGACACTTAGTCTCTTAAATTAGCTTAATAGTTAAAAAAGTCAATTGGGAGTTGACTTATTGGTAAACGACCTCGTAATGCGGATTTTATGGCTCGGATAGCTTTGTTAGGTGATTTGGGACTTAGGAGTGTGTTTGGAATGAAGTTTTGATGTTCGGTGTAGAATTAGGCTTGAATTGACGAAAGTTAGTTTTTGGAGATTTCTGGTCGGCAGTGGAAAATAGGCTATCGGGGGCCTCGGGTGTATTTCGGATGCTCAAATGGGCACTTTTTGGCCTTTAGGAGTCTGCTGTTTTCTGGTGTTTTAGCAGCAGTGATTTCTTCACAGCGATCGCGTGGGTTCATCCTCGATCGCGTAGAGTAAAAAAGTGGGGCAGGCTTTTGTCGCGTGGTAAAAATTGCGATCGCATAGGTTGGACATGTGAAGCAGTCCGATCGTGTGGACTTTGGTGCGATCGCATAGAGGTTATGAGGCATGTGTGTGGGATGGAGATTTTTTCAATAGGATCGTGTGTGTTGGTGTGCGATCGCGTAGAGTGGTATGGTCTGTGCACCGCGAACGCATCCCTGGAAATGCGATCGCACTGAAGGGGATATAAGTGCTGGGCAGAATGTTTTAAAGCTCGTTGTTGCAAAATTTTGTCCGATTTCCTCCATTGATAAGAGGATTTAGAGATATTTGAGAGGGTTTGAAGAAGAAATCAAAGGGACTCACTTGGAGGTAAGGTTTCCAACTTCATAACTCGTTTCTATGTCATTTTCTAAGTAATTAAACCGGAAAATTTTTGAATTTAAACCAAAAATTTGGGGAAGTTAAGTGCATGGACTTGGAAAATTCTTTTGAGGATTTGAGTGGGAAATTGTGGTCCGGTTTTGGTGTTCTTGATATGTATAGAATCGTGGGAGGACGAGGATTCTAGTGATGTAAATTTATCGAATTCCGAGATATGGTCCCGGGGCTCGGGTTTGGCCGAATTTCGAGAATTGTGTATAAATTGATAGTTTTCAACTAGGTTGTGTTCCTGTTGCGTATATTGATGATGTTGGTTTTGGTAAGATTGGGAGCAATCATGAGCCAATTTGAGGGGCAAGAGCATCGCGGATGAGTATTGTGGCTCGGTGGAGGTAAGTAATGGTTATAACTCTTGTCCTGAGGGTATGAAACCCCGAACTTCATATTTCTCACTGTTTTTAGAATGGCGCACATATCGGATGACGAGTATGTGGCGCGCACTGATTTTTGGATTGGACTTGGTCCTCTCCGCGGCAACTATTAAGTTGCGTATTTTACTCCAAATCATATGTTAAATTGTGCTCTAAATATTATTGCTATATTTGGGCTATAAGCCATGTTTGGGGCCTCGTGCCGACTTGTTTAGACCCCTTGGGGGCTTTCTACTGGTATTTCCTCACTGTTGATTTATGATTTACACTCAATCATATTGTGCCTAACTGTTTTCAAAACTCAGCCTTATTTACACTATTTGAGATATAAAAATGATGTTTTGGGTCGAGTACCCCATTTTATTAATACACCCGAGGGGCTTTTGAGAGGTTCTGATTGGGTGAGGCCCAGGGCTTGATTGTGAGGATATGATACTCCACGAGGTGGCTTGATATTAGTGATTGGGCTGAAGGAGCCCCTCCGGAGTCTGTACACACCCCCAGTGAGCGCAGGTACCTATTGTGTTTCGAGTGATGAGTGTCGAGTGACGAGTGATGACTAATTGGGAGGCATGCGTGACAGTGAGGTTGCCCGAGGGGCTGATACTGAGTGGTTGTGAGGTCCTGAGTGATGTTCTGCCCGAGGGGCGATTAATGATCCATGTTTTTTCCCGAGGAGCTACTTATGATTTATTTGAGTTTACACTAAATCCTTCGGTTATTTTTATTTATGAAATTGTTGGAACACACATTTTTCAAAGAATTTTTCTGAAGTTGGCTTTTAAGGCATGTTGATTTCATATATCTATGTATATACTGTTGGAAAGAAAGGTTGTGCATATTGTGAACTAATGATATTGATTTTTATGTGTTTCTTGCCGCTTAGACTTGATTTATTTTCATTACTACCGAGTTGGCATACTCACATTACTCCCTGCACCCCTGTGTGCAGATACAGGTGCTGATACTGAGTGTTTGCCATCTATTCCGTGCGGAGCCGGAGTTCAGGATATAGAGGTAGTTGTTCAGCGTCCGTAGCATCTCTGTTTTCCCTTCTTATGTTGCATCTAGTTATTCGTTCGGAGGTATTGTATTATAATAGTATACCTTTTGGCATATTTCTTAGATGCTCATGACATGTGGACTCCGGGTTTTGGGGATGGTTAGACTGTTTAACTGTTTATTTGCCTAATGGTTTCAGTAATTCTACATACTTTTATGAAATGTTGAAAATGGTTCGGATTGTGGAAAGAAATTTTAATTATGTGATTATTGGCTAGCCTAGTTCCACGATAGGCGCTATCACGGCCGGTTTAGGATTTTGGGGTCGTGACACAAGTGCAGAGAGGTATGTAAGTAGGGACATTTATAGGCGAGTAAGAACATCGAAAACTTCTTCAGGTATACAATATAACGAGCTCGCAACATTACAAGAGTCAGAGGTCCTCCCTAAGTACTACAATGAAAGACTAGCTGAGGAAGTAAGGAGGAAGGCTTCAACCTAAGCTCAGTGACCTAAAGAGGAAGTGCTCTTATAACAACAGTATCACAACAATGCTATATGCACTCCATAAGGAAGTGTAACCTACCATGGCTACGGAACGGGAAGTAAAAAATTAAAAGTAATATTTGAGATCATATGAGTTGCATGAAAACCCTGGCATCTGTGGGCACTAAGATAACGGCCCTACGTTAGAGCCAGTTAGTAAAGTACCAGCCTCATTAAAAGTCAGTATGAAGCTCCCCCGGATTGTGTATGCACCAAAGGGGAAAGTGTTATAATAGAGCTTCAAGTTGTGGATGTGAATTATACCTATGTGGAACGGAGGTCATGAAAGAGATAGAAGATATGATGCGAGATTTTAAGGTAAGTAAGGTAAAGGTGAACATCGTACGAGATACCCAAATGTAGAAGGTCGTGAATAGTTCATACTACGGATAGAAGGCTAGACGCGCGGGGATTCAGTATCCAGGAATGATAGCGGCATCTTCAGTGGAATGTATTCAAGCCTATGGTTTCTAGGTATCGAAAATCCTGACTAAGAGAATAAAGAAGAGTTAGAGACGATGTGATTCAAAAGCTCTAATCAGGGAGTAAAAGAAGAGTTAGAGACGATGTGATGTTTCTCTTGATGTTCCATAAAATCATAAGGGAATCGATCACAAGATAGATTATGATTGAATGACAAGGTTTTAGAAAGACAAGAGTAAGGATAAGAAGAAGGCAAGTGAGGAGGTGACAAAAATGGATAAGTCCTCGGGATTAAGCACATGAGAACAAGAGAGCAGATGATTTCTCTAATTTTTAGAGAGCTCAGTATAGCCTAAATAAACTCAAAGGAGTCTAAGACTAATAGCATTTAGAAGAGATGGAATGATGCCCTGGTGGTAGAATAAGGGTGTAATTGTGATAAATAAAGGATGATGTTTGGGCCTTCGATTGAGTAATGAGTTTATGAATTGTACATGATTAAAATACCCACGTAAGGCAAATCACATTGGGATGACTATGATATGAAATAGGGTTATGGAAGTACAATATCACCCCAGGTGGATCGGGAAAATCACTTCAAATGTTCCACGATGCAACGTAACCCTTGTGGCAATATATTACGTAAGAAGTTTCAAATTATCAGTGGTAGATGGTAGATCAATATTAAGGTGAATCAAAAATGGATGGACAAATCACAAAGTATAAGGTAAGATTAGGTCGTCATTATTAAGATGAACAGCAATGAGGGAGCATTCAAGGACTTAGACTTATACATATAGGATCAGCACCGAGAGTAAGTTGAGATTCGGAAGTAGACCTCAGCAATGATAACTCGAGGTAAGAGTTATGCTATAGTATAACCTACCTAGATGCAGAAAAGTCATACGGATGAATAATCAGGTCTATGAAATGAGGTATAACAATATTCGTAAGTTCGACAAAGTACTGAGCGCAGAACTTTTGTATACTTATAGATGCCCATAGGGACTTCTTATTAAGCTCTATATATGTTTTCCCAGTGAGGCCTAGAGGTTGGCTAAAAGCTGGAGGAAAAAGAATAGAAGAGTCTCATAGGCGCATTTACAAGGTCAGATTCATACGGCTGCATGATAAAAGGTAGAAACAGTTAAGACATTGCAAGGATTCCGACCATGAGTCGTGGTGTGAGAAAGAGGCCAAAAAGGGGAATGCCCTGGCCTTTGGAATTCATTCACATAACAATTACCTAGATGACAAGAGGAGTACTAAAGTATTCGGAAGACATAAGTTATAAAAATGATAAGTGCATCAGTCAACATTCGAGGACGAATGTTCCAAAGGGGGAATAATGTTATACCCCATGTTTTCGTACGTGAAAGTACGCCATAAGTAAAATGATGAAAGCTCGGAAATGAGATATTACATCCTGCATTTTCGTACGTTAAAGTTTTATCGTAAGTTAATCAACATAAGTTCGGGAATGGGATTATTTTGAGAGTATAAGCATTATGCTATTTTAAACACGTGATGAGTAAATTCGTGAAGGAGAAAGAGTAAGCAAATCAAAGGAAATGAATTCCATCAAAGTTTGACATTTTGGGATAATATACGGCCCGAGCTAAAATAACCGGTATTTATGGACTAGTACCATATAAGGTACCACATGGCCATGATAGTAAGGTGTATAAGGCATGTTAAAAGTGGATAGTATTTTAGGTAATTTGAGATAATTCTTAATTACGTGGGTAATTGGTTAATAATTGATTTAATGGGACATTGACCATGTAATTAAGGATTTGTGGATAATTGTAGGTGGGGACAAGGTTCCCCCCCCCCCCTCCACGTGGCATCAAGTAAAGGGAGATTGGAGATGACTTGACTTTGGGCAATCCATTAAGATGACACATGGAAAGAGAGTGATTAATAGCTATCCCTACACCTGTCTTGATATAATAACAAATTCATTTGGTAAGTGGGTTCACAAAATGCCAAGCCAAGAATTCTTATCTTGAATGAATTTCAAGACTCCACTTTGTAAGTGGCTTATACAAGTACCATCCAAGAACTCTTATCTTGAATGCAATTCAAGAATCCACTTCGTAAATGGCTTATACAAATACCATCCAAGAACTCTTATCTTAATGAAATTAAAGAATCCACTTCGTAAGTGGCTTATACAGATACAATCCAAGAATTCTTATTTTGAATGAAATTCAAGAACCTTCAAGAACCCACTTCGTAAGTGGGTTATATAGATACAGGCCAAGGACTCTTATCTTGAATGATTACTAAAGTACATTTGGCAAATGAATTATACAGATACAGGCCAAGGACTCTTATCTTGAATGATTACTAACGTTCATTTGGCAAATAAATTATACAGAATACAAAGCCAAGGATGATAGTCACTCCATATTATAATAGCAACGGGATTTTCGATTCTAATGGAGTACAGTGTAATCCTTCTCAAGAATATCACACGGATACTCTAGATATGTAAAGTCTACCCCTTATTTCTTTTTGGAATGATCCATATTATACAGAAGAAACGAGAAAATGCACAGTTTCTATAAATTATTCTATTCATAGAAATAATAGGTGTGTATATATTCTTGATTCCCCATGTGAATTACTATTATATCTTCTGTTCAAGGGTCTCAGAAAAATACGTATTTGATAAATTTTATCCGAAAGGCATATTGATTTTTATGGCATTCCGAGAAAATCTTATTAACGTATTTCTTATGCATTTCATGCATTTATACATGCACATTGACCCATGATCAGATGGCATTATATATGTGTATATATGTATATTATATTTATATGGGATATGGGAAAAAGGTTATGGCGTTATATATGCACCACCACCTGATCAGCTGGTATACATTGATGATGTTGCCACAATGGCCAAGATGATATGATGGGATGCCCTCAGAGGCTTGATGATATTATGAAACATGTACCTATGCACGACATGACATTCATATGCATATGCATGACACTATAAGTATTTCATGATTTACAGAGTTATCCAGGCATACAGGTTGAGTCATTTACTCTATATTTATTCCATGTCTTTTATGTACTTATTTATGTGCCTTACATACTCGGTACATTATTTGTATTGACGTCCCTATTGCCTGGGGACGCCACATTTCATGCCCGCAGGTCCGGATAGATAGGTCGAGAGCCCTCCAAGTAGGCTATCAGCTCAGCGGAAGGTGTTGGTGCACTCCATTTGCTTCAGAGTTACTTGTTTTGTTAGTATGATTTAGACGTGTATTGATCTTTATGAAAATTATGTATTCTTAGAGGCTTGTAGACAGATGTCGTGTATGTAAGAGATTGTAAGGCCTTGTCAGCCTATGTTCAGTATACGAGTGGTTATTTTGATCTTATAGGCCCGTATGTCACGTATGTAAGTTTTTATATCAGGATGGGTCGATCTTTGTCGAGTATTTCCCCAAGTTTTATTCTACTTATCTCATGACAGCCTGTCTGGCTCAATTACCTATGATAATATGATACGAGAGATACGTTAAGTAGGTACTCGGTTGAGTAAGGTTCCGAGTGCCCGTCGCGGCCCATCAGTTTGGGTCGTGAAAAAACACTATGTTGTCCCCTTCTAAAACCTGACGAACCTGTTTCCTATGGGTAATGATGACTTTGGATTTCTTTTTTGTTGTTGTGTATGTTACCTCATTGACTTCTTCACCTCTGGTTATAAAATTTATCGTCCTTTTTGGTGACAGGGGTTTTGCCGGTTCCTGCCTGTTTTTCGTGCAGGATTTCTTTCCTTTTTCACTAAACGGATCAGCTGCAATCTATTGTTCTATGTGCATGATTATTGTGATATTCACACCAAGATTCCTGGCTCCTTTTGCTGGGATCTGGCCTCATCTCTTTCGGCCATCGCACTTTGTCACCCATTCCTCTTAGAACAGCTACTAACTCTGACGTACAGACATTGAAATTGTGGTCTCATATCCTTCATCGAGAGCTTGAATCATTATTTCTAACTGTGAGCCATCCCTTTTTGAATTCAGAAGAAGAACTTGTCTCATTTTGTCTAAATCTTGAATCAAATTGTACATGTTCTTGTTTTTATCAGGAATCTCATCATCTGGGTCCCATATAAGTCTTATACCGTTTCTTACTAGACCTTCTTTCTGTCTCTGCTGGGATCTGGCCTCATCTCTTTCGGCCATCGCACTTTGTCACCCATTCCTTTTAGAACAGCTACTAACTCTGACGTACAGACATTGAAATTGTGGTCTCATATCCTTCATCGAGAGCTTGAATCATTATTTCTAACTGTGTCCCATCCCTTTTTGAATTGAGAAGAAGAACTTGTCTCATTTTGTCTAAATCTTGAATCAAATTGTACATGTTCTTGTTTTGATCAGGAATCTCATCATCTGGGTCCCATATAAGTCTTATACCGTTTCTTACTAGACCTTCTTTCTGTCTCTGAACATCCAGATCTGGACCTTTCCTCTACTTTTTTCCTGGGAAATTGTATCTTCTTTTATTCGTAACTTTGTACTATACCTATTGTATACGCCATTCCAGGAAATTGTGGGAAACTCTCGCAAACTTTCTTTAAATCTTCTCATGGATTCTAGACTTTTCTCATTCAAATTACTTGAAAATTCCATAGTTGCCCAGTTATCAGGTACACATGGTAGCATCATCCTCTCCTGTTGAAATCTATCTACGAATTCCCTAAGTAATTTCGTGCTTTCTTATTTTACTATGAAAATGTCTTTCATTTTCTTTTCTACTTTTTGAGCTCCCCAGTGTGCTTTTATAAATGTGTTAGATTAGTGTATCTTGGTCTTACTATGTGTGATGGGTTTATAGCATTGGGTTGTGGTGGTACTTGTTGAGCTTGCGAGATAGTTCTCTCATTTGAGTCATTTTCCATGATTTAGTACATTTCAATTGTTGCTTATTGGTGCATGGATTGCACAATTTGTGGCTTTAGGTTGTATTGGTGTGGCATGCCAATAGGATGGTTGTGTTTGATGAGATGAGGTCATTGGAACTAGAATGGGTACTATTGGATTTGATTATAGTATATAAGGAGGAATAATATCGGAAGTCGGCTTAAGGTTTAGCTTTGGTTCTTGTAGTAGAGAGAGAGCTCCATGACTTGTTGATCTGATAAGTGGTTATGATTTTTTGAGTGTTTCTTTCATCATCGGCAGTATACGAAGATTTTGGAATGAGGTTTATTACCGGTATTGGGTTTGTTTTGAGCGGTTACTATGATTGGGAATTATTGCTATGAGTGTGCGAGTTATGTGGTGTATCTTGGGTAATCGTTATGACTTGATACAGCTTATTCATACTTATACAGTTTGTAGGTGCGATATTCGGGTCTTGTAAGGAATTCTGGATGTTGGAAATTGGGTTCTAAGTCTTACAGACTATGGTTAAAGTAATGATCTTCAGTTATGTTATGTGGTCAGGCTTACATGGATTGGGGTGATGTGGGATCACCCCCGGGTATGTGCATGGTAAGGTTACACGGCGATTTGACGGCTTTGGAATAACTCTGGGCACGTTCGAGGATGAAAGTATGTTTAAGTGAGGGAGAATGTAACGACCTGACCGGTTGTTTTGAGCATTTGCATTCCGTTCAGCCGTTTGAAGTCTTGAGTAGCTTCATATGATGTATTATGACTTATGTGTATCGTTGGTTATGGTTTTCAGGTGATTCAGAATTGATTTGGAAGAAGATTCTCAACTAGAAAGCTTTAAGTTGGAAGTGTTGACCAAGTTTGACTTTGAATATTTGACCTGGGATAGGAGTTTTGATGGTTCTGTTAGGTCTGGATGGTGATTTTGGACTTCGGTGTATGCCCGCATTTGCATTAAGATGTTTCTAGAAGGTTTCAACACTATTTAGCGAAAGTTGACAATTTGAAGGTTTGGAATATTTATATGTTTGATAGGGAGTTGACTGTGATGATATTGGGTTCAGATTGTGGTTCCCAGAATTAGAAAAGCTTCGTTATGTCATTTGGGACTTGTGTGCATAATTTGAGTTTATTTTGAGTTGATTTGATAAGGTTTGGCATGAGTTTTGGAAGTTGAAAGATTCATTAAGTTTGATTTGAGGCGTGATTCGTGGTTTTGATGTTGTTACGGGTGATTTGAGGCTGCAAGTAGGTCCGTATTATGTTATGGGACTTGTTGGTACATTCAGACGGGGTCGCGAGGGGTTCAGGCGTCTCACTCAACAATGTGACAAATCCCTTTTTTAAGTCTATGAATTGGAAGCTGGAAAAACTCTTCTTTCTGATTGATTACGGACCATTTTCTTCGTATTCTCATTGTTTGTTTCTACTGGTGTCTGGTGCCCAATTGTTCTTCGCGATCGCGAAGGTGGTGGTGCGATCGCGTAGAGGAAAATTTGTAGGTGGGAACTATCTTCATCGTGATCGCAATTGGATGACCGCATTCACATAGAGTTTTGTTGGTTACTGTTCGTGTTCGCTTACTGGGCACCGCGATCGCGTAGAGCTGAGACGGGGAGCTTGGAGCTGATGAGTTCTCTTCCATGTCCGCGTGGGCATGACCGTGTTCGCGGAGAATTAGCATATGTGGGCATCGCATTCGCTTGAATAGGCTCGCAAACGCGTAGAGTATTTCAAGGGGAAATGCATTTTCCTTCTTTGCGATCGCGATTCATTGATGCGATGAGGGATTATAAGTACTCTATTTTCAGGGGTTTCGACCATTTTTACATATTTGGAGCTATGGAGCTTGGATTGAGATGATGTTTTATGCGATTTTCACCACATTTATTGGGATAAGTGTTCTCTACTCTGTTTTTATTATATTTCATGAACCTATCTTCGTTTTTGGCATTGGGATTACGAATTTCAAAGAGAAATTTCGGGTTTTGGCTAAAATTTCATAAAGTGAAATTTTGAGTGTTGAACATCGATTCTGAATTGGATTTGAGTGAAACTAGTATGGTTGGACTTGTAATTGAATTGGATGTCATATTTTGTGAGTTTTGTTAGGTTCCGAGGTGCGAGCCCGGGGTGAGGTTTTGGTTGACATTGGGCTTTTGATTAAAGATTCCACCTTTATCGATTGAGTTTGTTTTTGCGTCGGCATTACTTGATGTTCTTGAGTTGCTTTTGGCTTGTTTCGAGCCATTCGAGGTCAGTACATGCGGAATGGCGTTTCTAGAGTATTATTTGGCTTGCTCTATTTTGGATTCGGCTTGTTCAATGTAAGTAACACTTCTAAACTTGGTATTGAGGGTATGAGTCCCTGAATATACGTGTTATGTGTTGGTGTTGAGGTGACGCACATGCTAGGTGAGGGGCGTGTAGGCATGCACCGTGTCAATTATAACTGAGTTGATTCTGTGGTACTGTGTAGTTATCTATCTTGTTTCTATCCATGAAATTCGTACGTGTTAGAGTAATTGATCCATGTTAGAAATCATGTTTAGGACATGTACTTATTCTATTGGGACCCATTGAGGTCATTTCTATTGTTGAGTTATTTGCTTAAATTGAAATTTCATACTCAATCATATTCATTCATTTGCATATCCTATCTCAGTCTCTGTTATCATTTGTTGTCACATCATATTATCATTTTTTGGGCTGATTGGCATGAGTTTTGTGAATCCGAGAGACTGAAGAGATTGATGATTAAGTGAGGCCAAGGGGCTGATTGTGAGTGATATTTATGGGATCGAGTTGCACATCGCAGCAGGCTTTATTGATTCGTGATGGGATCGCGTTGCACACTACAGCATGCCATGATTGGTTTATATTAGCGCTTGGGCAGGATCCTCCCCTCCAAAGTCTGACATACCAGCAGTGAGCACATGTACCGAGTGCTGAGTGCCGAGTGCAGGTGCTGAGTGATTGAGAGTGTTGAGTGATTGCGAGGTGCTGAGTGATTAAGCGTGTTGAGCATGAGCACATGAGTTTATCACTGTGGTGCATTACATTTGACATGCATACTTGGCATGTAGACATAGAGATGCATGTCACGACCCAAATCGAAGGGCCGCGACGGGCGCCCAGTGCCTAACTCAACTAAGTACCAACGTAACATATCCTTTTTATCATACTATTATGGGTAAATGAGTCGGAAAGGCTGTCATGAGATAATCAAAATTAAACATAAGATAATACTCAACATAAGACAACCCAATAAGGTATACAAACTTATACGTGTGACATACGGGCCTATAAGACATAAATGATCATTTGTATACTCAAAACAAGGCCACAATCATCCATATACATGACATATATCTACAAGCCTATAAGAGTAGATAAATGTCATAAAAGCTGGGACAGGGCCCCGCCATACCGATCTATACATGTCCAAAGCATACTGACCAAATAGGCAACTCCGGAGCAATTGGAGTGCACCAACACCTTCAGCACAGCTGATAGCCTACTAGGAGGACTGTCAACCTGTCTATAAGGACCTGTGGGCATGAAACGCAGCATCCCCAGGCAAAAGGGACATCAGTACAAATAAAGTATCGAGTATATATGGCATCAAAGCAGTATATAAAATACATGAAAGAAACATGGATTAAAGAACAAACATGTAACTCTGAATAGTTATGTGAATCATGAAACATTTATAATGTCATGCATATGAATATAAATGTCATATCATGCATAGGTGTATGTGTTTATACATCATCAAGCCTGTGAGGGTATCCCATCATATCATCTCAGCCTCTTTGGGCGAAATCATCAACGTATGCATTTGATCAGATGGTGGTATGTATATAATGTCATACCCATTCCCCATACCCCATGTACATATAATATACACGTATATAACTCCATCTGGTAACGGGTCAATATACATGTATAAATGAATGCAATGCATAATGAAGCAAGTCAATAAGATCTCTCAGATGTCATAAGATCAATATGCCTTCAGTTAATATCACAAATACAATTTATTAACTTACATATTTTCTTATACCCACGAACAAACGATATGATAATAGGACATACGGGGAATCAAGAACATAGAGTCATTTGTGAAAGTTGTGTGTTTGCTCATCTCGTTGTATCATATGGATCATGCCAGAAGGAAAGAAGGGATAGCCTTAACATACCTTATCACAGTATGTCCAATAACCACGTTTAACTTGTCTCGTCGCACTTTAATCAACAACAATGATAATAATACTATCGTTAAGCTACGAATGATCAACTATTGTACCACGAATAAAAGGCTTATTTATATTAAAACAGACAACATCTCCCCTGTTTTCCTTGCTTTCCACAAGTCCGTCAAAACAACAAGAACACATACAACCTTAAACTATGTAACTTCAGCACCAAAACACACCCAACATCCCAACAACACCAATCAATCTACACAACAACAAGTGTACAAAATGCTAGCAACGAAACTTCCTTTTTGACACGACGAGCGGCAAGCTTGGATTGGAACCAAAACCCCACTCTTTTCTTCATCTACCCTGTACTTAAAACACCATAAACAGGTCCAGCATATAAACATTTATATTTACATGAAATTTCAACCTTATTTCAAAAAAATTACATCAAACAACTCAACGAGATATAACAACATGGACAACCTCTACGTATTGTGTGGTTGCTTCTCTCCTATTTACAACATCATCAACATACTCAACATATTGACCAGCATAAAAATAATAAGAAAATTTTAACCAAGCTATTCCCCATGATTTTCAGTCATATGAAGTCATATACACAACTCTTAAATAGTCCAATAAAAGACAACAACTTCTTCAAGTTCTATCTTGTAATTCTTCATCCAAATAACTTAGCCAACACATAGATAAGCTTAAGACCAAGAAATAAGGTGTTATACCTACCTTAAATAATCAAAACAAACTTGAATCAAAGCTTCCCTTAGCTTACAAGCACCCTTAATGGCATCATAACACCATAGAGACTTTTTTCTTCATTTAGGCTAATTTTTGAGGTTAGGTCTAGGAAAAACCACCTTGGATTCGACTTGAAACCATGGAGGACTTTTATAGAGGTGTTTAGAGAGTTTGGTAACTGTCATTGGTCGAAAATGACCAAAAATGATCCGTCTAAACCCTTTAAAATGCTCAAGGGTCGTCCACTGCCTGAGTGGGTCCCATTGGGAGCTACTTGTGCAGTCTTGCAAAAATGTGAATATCTATATACTCCACTACTGTATCAATAAAAGGTTTAATGAATTAGAAATTGGATTCATAGATCTTCAATTTGATATGTAGATCACCCCATAATTCAAAGTACATTGGGAGAAAAGTTCAACTACATTTGGCCTAATTTTCAGCACATTTATGAATGTAACTTGTGATGACCTCTGTCAACTTTTGTTCCACAACTTTCTTGACTTCAAAATATAACACATGACTATCATATAGGCTATAATAACTCATAACATAACTTTTCTATCATGTTAAGAACCCTAGTCTCGCCTCAAAGTTCATGTTATAACATTCCAAACTTATCAACTTTCGACGAAACTTATTTTCTTCAGCCTCTAAGCCTTCCAACCCTCTTGGTACTTGTTATCCATGATATTTAATATTTATAACCTCAAAAGTAATATTTTTAACTTACTTTATGTGCTTTCAAAGATGATATCATTTCTGAGATTACATCAATTTGTCTTACGATGTACTCTTAGGTACGAAAACATGTGGTGTAACAATGCATTTCCTCATGTTGTATGGTATTGTGACATTCATGACTTCACATTCACATTGACATGTAGGCATAGATATGTACTTTACTCATGCTATCTAATAATGAAACATCTTATATGTTGTTGAAAGTTTTCGGGAAAAATCACAGTCTTCAGATTTACTCATATTTTTGTGACTTCGGTGAAAGATTTGGGTTTTACTGTTATACCTAAAAAGCATGCCTATTTTCTATAACAATGAATGACTCGGGCATCATATCTTTAAGTATTACTTGTACTGTTTTCATTATGTTGTTACAAGTTGTTCTTGGTTATTGGTGTTGGACTCTAACCGTTTCTCCAAGCTCGTCACTGCTTTCAGCCTAAAGTTAGGTTTGTTACTTATTGATTACATGGGGTCGGTTTTACTCAAACTACACTCTGCACCTTGCATGCAGATTTTGGAGTTGATGTTGTTGTGTATGGCAGAAGCTAGCATTGAAGATGTACCTGCCTTCCGGTTGTAGCTGCCTCTTGTTCATGGTAGCTTTATATTTATAGAAATATGTTTATGTACATTTCGAACAAATGAAGTATTCATTTCATACCAGCTTTGTAAACTCTAAATCCTAGAAGCTCATGATTTCTATTGCCAGTCCTTGGGGATTTTGTATAAAATCTCAGTTATTTTTATTTTCTCACTTAATCACATTTGAGTTTGATTGTTACTAATTAGCTTACCTAGAAGACTGGGTTAGGTGCCATCACGACTAGTCGGATTTTGGATCGTGACAAGTTGGTATCAGAGATTTAGGTTCATAGGTTTTATGGGTCATGATCAAGTGTCTAGTAGAGTCTTGTGAATCGATATGATGATGTAAATACCTAAATTTGAGAGGCTACAAGGAATTTAGGATAAACTTCCAATATTTCTTTCCTAATCGTGCGGTGTAGATTAAGCTTGAAGTGTATCTCTTTGTATTCCTTCCACTCACTTGTATGCGCATATGAGCGCTCTGTATCATTTGTACATTGACGGCTTGTGGATTCCATAGATGAGGTGCGAGATGTATTTTCTTTATTTTGGTGATGGGCCAATCTGGAGGACTTGAGGCCCGGTTTGGATCGCAGCTTAGGCTCGGTGGTTTCAGTTGTGTGAGCATGTGCTTTTGGACTTTTATGTGCAGTGGTATCCTTATGAATGGGGCTGGTGGCTCTGTGAGTGGTTGGATGGCTATGTGATGAGTAGGATGTGAGTGTAGGATGTGTTCAGATGGTTTGAATGTGACGAGAAGAGTTTGCTTAAGATGTGAAAAGGACTATTGGGTGCCCAATTTTTGTGGATATGTTATATGGTCTGGAATTATGATGGTATTGAGGGATTCTTTCAAGATATTACAATTACGGAACGAGGTAGATTCTCATGTCTTGTTGATGAGTTCAAACTCAGGGAGATTAAGTAATTGCGTAGTAGTTATAGTTATGAAAGAGTATAGAGAGATGCCTGTTGTGTCTAAGAAAGAGTGTTATCACCTATGGGGTAATCTACGGATATGTAATCCTTATGATGTTGTATGGAGGCTTTCTTTTCTACCAGTGGGTATAGGTGTTGCGATTTGAGTTTGGATTGGTTGAGAAATTTAAACCTTCACGAGGATGAATGCGAGCTTAGCAGATGATTCGAGGTATTATATGATTTGTGTTACATGAGCTTATGAAGGATCTAGTTGAATCTCACTACTGTATTATGGCACTAATAGGGTATGGAATATTTGAGTTATTGAGTGTTTTAATTTATGGCATTGAACCAATCGGGGGAGTCTGCTATCGAAAGTTTGATTGCATGGTTACGTGTTGTATCGATTTCGGTCTAAGTCATACTTGTTGATCGGTTATGACTTACAGAGGTTAGTTTTGAGGATGACTTAAGCAAGGAAATTTCTGGATGCATGGTGTATTACACTTTACGGGTATATGGGAATCATGGTATGATTGAGTTGTTATCGTGAAAAATGTAGTGTGTATAGAGTAGGAATTTACTCAGTTGAGTTAAGGCGAGATTACTTCTTTGGCGTTGTCCTGCTAATGGGGTATGGGTCATTCGGCATGTTTGGTTGGTACAGTTGAGATTCGAGCAGAGTGGATGAATCACGAGAAGGATCTAATGGGTTCAAGATTTATATGTGGCAATTAAAAATTTTCAGGGCATATGGCTAGAATTTGAGATTTGCATCGGATGGTGTTAGGGTTTGCGGTATTTTTGTATCACTATGGATTCTACATTTCAGTATCAGGAAGGTCAAGGGAATAGTTTTAGGTTCATATAAGGTCTCTTCTGAGTGGGGCACTCAATTGTAGTACTTTTGGGATGCTAAGAGGGAATGCAGCGACCTATGGGCCTTAGGGCGATGTGGTTTTATGCTAGGATCTATCATGGTGAGCTTTGGGTAAGTATCATGGTGTTCTAGAAAGGAGAAGTGTAAACTTGAGGTAATTCGGAAGGAACTCGGAGAAATAGGACAGTTTGGTAGTAGGTTGGATCAGCATGGTAATAGATATGATCGGTTATTTGGGTACTTGTGTGTGGTGAGTCTCTAAAGGTGTTCTGTGGCAATACTCTTGGGATTCGCAACCTGCGTGGCTTGGTTGAGTTAGAGGGATTCAATTCTAATGGCTTGGTTATGTGAAAATGGGTTTCAAAGTGTTCTCGGCGATTTCTGCCATAACTTGAGATGGATTTATCTACAGGTGTGAGGGGTATGTACCGTGTTATGATTTTCTCCTGGATGGGATCAAATGGAAGGCTTCTGAGTTTTCTGTTATGTATTTTGATAGTGACTCAGAGTTGATTATGAGATTCTCATGCTTTTCATATGATGGCATGATAGATGCAGTGTGTTGTATGTGATTGAGAATTGCATGTGCAAGGTCACGGTTCAGTTTTGAAGGGACAGTCATGAATTGTTAGACAACATGGACATTCAGATGAATAGATGAATGTTATTAATACCTAGTATCGCATGATAAGGGTGCACATTTTAGAAGGCACACTATATTTTGACTTACAGATGCTTCATTGGCATAGCGGCACTCGCCTGGTTGATCGACTGCTGATGTTCAGATTTTGCTATGTGGCATGGAAGAATTATGGAATTATTTCTCGTGGGATGATTGTATATGGTAGATGTGTTAGCCATTCGAGTAATGGAGTTGGGATCGGTTATGATGATCCATGTGTTCTATGGATTTGGAGACTGGGAGTTCTCGGGAGTAGATTGTTTCGTGGTTCTGGGCTGTGAAGATGTGGCCAAGGTTAGTCCGCTTGTAATAAGTTTAATGCTTAGGTCATTTTGGACTATCCAAGGGTTAGTTATCTATTTTTGGATGGCGGGGGTTGATTTGGGGGCCAATTGGTAGGCCCGAGGAGGATGTGTATCCTACACCGGGCCGGATTTGTTGATTTTAATGTTGAGGGATGTGGCATTCGGTTAGAGATAAGCTTGTTTGTGTTCTGATATGTTCTATGTGTTACTCAACTATGCTACACGGTGTTGTGATTTGTTGATTATATGCACACATGGTGCATTTCTGTTTGAGCCTCAAAGCGGAATTCAAGTGAGAAGGTGATTAGGGTGTGTAATGGTCGATTGCACGTTGGTTATGGTCTTTCTAGGTGGTGGCATATTGTTTCACTTGTTTCTCTGTGTTTATGGTCATGCACCTCATGTAATTGATATCGAATTGCATGTAGTTATTGATTTTGAGCATTTTAGCTTAAGGTATTTCATGTGGACCGGTGTTTGGATGGGTCACGCATTGCAGCGGGGCTATGTTGGGATATGATCCTTTGTGTTAGATTCATATGTCTTGGTCCTACTATGTGTGATGGGTTTATAGCATTGCGTTATGGTGGTACTTGTTGAGCTTGCAGGACGGTTCTCTCATTTGAGTCATTTTCCATGATTTAGTACATTTCAATTATTGCTTATTGGTGCACGGATTGCACGATTTGTGGCTTTAAGTCGTATTGGTGTGGCATATCAATAGAATGGTTGTGTTTGATGAGATGAGGTCATTGGACCTAGAATGGGTACTATCGGATTTGATTACAGTAAGTATGGATGAATAATATCGAATTTTGGCTTAAGGTTTTGCTTTGGTTCTTGTAAGACGAGAGAGGGCTTCGTGACTTATTGATCTGATAAGTGGTTATGAGTTTTTGCGTGTTTCTTTCATCATCGACAGTGTGCGGAGGTTTTAGAATGAGGTTTATTGCCAGTATTAGGTTTGTTTTGAGCAGCTACTGTGATCGGGTGTTTGTGAGTTATGTGGTATATCATGTGATTACATCTTGGGTTATTGCTATGACTTTATATAGAGTGTTCATACTTATACAGTGTGTAGGTTCGAGATTCGGATCTTGTAAAGAATTTCAGATGCTGGAAACTTGGTTCTAAGACTTACAGACTAAGGTTAAAGTAATGATCTTTAGTTATTTTGTGTTGTCAGACGTACATGGATTGGAGTGATATGGGATCACCACTGGTATGTGCATGGTAACATTACACGGTGATTTGAAGGCTTTGGAATGACTGTAGACACGTTCGAGGACGAACATATATTTAAGTGGGGGAGAATGTAATGACCGGTCACTCGACCGGTCGTTTTGAGAATTTGCATTCCATTCATCCGTTTGAAGTCTTGAGTAGATTCATATGATGTATTATGACTTTTATGTATCGTCAGTTTTGGTTTTCAGGTGATTCAGAATTGATTTGGAAGAAGATTCTGAACTAGGAAGCTTTAAGTTGGAAAAGTTGACCAAGTTTGACTTTTGAGTATTTAACCTCGGATTGGAGTTTTGATGGTTCTGTTAGGTTCGGGTGGTAATTTTGGACTTGGGTGTATGCCCAGATTTTCATTTGGACGTTCCTAGAAGGTTTCGGCACTATTTAGCGAAAGTTGGCAATTTGAAGGATTGGAGTGTTTATAAGTTAGACCGGGAGTTGATTGTGATGATATCGGGTTCGGATTGTGGTTCCAAGAATTTTAATAGTTTCGTTATGTCAGTTGGGACTTGTGTTCAAAATTTGAGTTCATTCCGAGTTGATTTGATAAGGTTCGGCATGAGTATTGGATGTTAAAAGATTCAAAGCTCATTAAGTTCGATTTAAGGCGTGATTCATGGTTTTGATGTTGTTAGGGGTTATTTGAGGCCTCAAGTAGGTCCGTGCTATGTTATGTGACTTTTTGGTATGTTTAGACGGGGTCCCATGTCAGGCCCCGAAATTCCACCTTTGGGCCGTGATGGTGTCTAACGTTGAACCCGCTAGACAAGCCAACGTGTACAGTTAAACTAACATGATAATACCGAAATAACAGAATAAACTAAAAACAGTTCACAACTTAACAGCGGAAATAGATAAAGTTTCAAAGCTAAGTAAAGACAACATAATACAGCGTCGCAATAATTTCCCAAAATCTGGAGTCACAAACTCACGAACTGTCTATAGGAGTGCTAAATGCAAAGTCTGAAAGGAAATACATGACTGTCTTTGAGAACTAGAGGAAAAACAAGACAGGAATGAAGAACTAGGGATAGGAGAGATGCCAAGGACCACGAACGCCAGCGGGTGTACCTTGAAGCCTCTATGGTGAACTGAAGGAGACTCCCTCAACGCTGTCCATCGGGTCCGAGCTGCACAACAATAAGATGTGCAGTGTAGCATCAGTACAACCAACCCCATGTACTGAGTAAGTGCCGAGCCTAACCTCGGCGAAGTAGTGACGAGGCTAGGACACGACAACAAAATGTACATGTGCAGTTCAATAGTATAGTAGAAACTAAACAAGAATACAATTACGGGGAAGAACATGCTGGGGGTAAGAGATAGCAAATACTGAAATGACGGAAACGAAAACAACATTCTAAAATATTCGAAAATAATAATGGGAATTGACAACAGAAATTAAACCGTGAAAAGAAACGGCACGGCATGTCCCCTCGTGCATAATAATGTAAAATATGGCACGGAATGTCCCCTCGTGCATAAACAACATAAACATGGCACGGAATGTCCCCTCGTGCAAAACAATATAAAATATGGCACGGAATGTTCCCTCGTGCATAACAATATAAAATATGGCACGGAATGTCCCCTCGTGCAAAACAATATAAAATATGGCACGGAATGTCCCCTCGTCTATTCCTCACTATGAAAATTATGATGTAATCAATGTAAATCATAGCACGGCATCACCCTTCGTGCTTTTACACTCTTCCTCACCAAAACAATGATAATATCAATGGCAAGGAATACAGCATAGTGGAAATACAATTCAAAATTCACCCGGCAAGGGGAAAGTATCAGTCAATATCGTAATGATTGTCCGGCAAGCATCTCAGCTATAACCAATCATTTCAAATATATCCTTTACAATTGGGTTCTCAATCGAACCAATACATCATGAGTTCATCAACCAGAGTTTTCAACATTAATCAACTTCCAAGTAGAGACAATTGCATATTATAACGAACATGGAAGTAATAATAAGGTTTTTATCGAAAATAGACTCACGGGCATGCTTGACACACAATGCATAGGTACTCGTCACCTCACCTATGCATTGAACATGATAAACACTTAACACGTAGCATACAATACCTATTCCCTCACCAAAGTTAGGCAAGACACTTACCTCGGGTCCAAAAATAGCAATCAAGCCTCTAACACCGCCTTTCCTTTTGAATTCAACTCCGGAACAACAATATCTAGATATAATTAACTTGAGTATATCAATAATGACTCAATAATTCGATCCCATAGATTAATCATCCATTTCTTAGCATTCTTCCAAAAATACCAAAATTCGACCTCGGGCCCGCTCGCTCGGATTCCAATAATTCTCGAAGGGAACACTCACCCAAAGCCTAAGGATCATTAATATACGATTCTTACTTGATTTCATGGCCAATTCACAGAAAATTCTCAAATGATTAGCAGTTCTAGGTTACTACCCAAGTTCTTGATTCTTGCACTAATTTATGTATGAAACTAAATTTTGAGTAGAGTTCACTTACCTTAGAAGACCAGGTCGTTAGCCCTTAACAATGGAGGAAAATCGCCCAAGGAAGAAGAGAGAAATGAGAAAAATGGGTTTAAAACCCGAATATAAAACACATTGCCTGCACAGTGATTCCGCACTTGCGGCTCGGGGACCGCAAGAACGGTTCCACACCTGCGAAAAAAATCTCGCGCCTGCGGAAATGGGCTGAGGAGCCTGGGCCCGCGCCTGCGGAGTGGAAACCGCACCTGCGGCTCCGCTCCTGCAGAATATTTTCCGCACCCGTGATAATTGGCCAGGCCATTGGGTAATCGCACCTGCGATGCTGGGGACCGTAGGAGCGGTCCCGCACCTGCGACTGGGCAACCGCACCTACGGTCACACCAGAACAGGTGCACCAACAGCTATGTTTGCTGGTTTTTAGCCCCGTTAGGTGCCCGGAAGGCACCTGGGCCCACCCAAGCCCTAGTCCAAATATACCAACGAGTCCCAAATCATAACACGGACTCTCTTGAGCCTTTGGAACACCCAAAACAACGCTAAAACTCAAAATCACACCCCCATATCCCAAGAACCAAACTTAGGAACTTTAAGTTTTCTAGACTTTGCTAACAACGTGCCGAACTGACCTATACAACTCAGAATGACACTTAACATACACACGACTTCCAAAATCATCCTACGAACTTATTCGACTAATTAAACCACTAAAATAACATCAAAACAAGGAATTAAACCTCAAAACTCATAGAATTTTATCAAAACTTGATAAAGCTCAAATATTCCAATTTCGATCCGAACCACGTCATTTCAAGTCCGTTTTACACCAAATTTCACAGTAACTCGCATAACATATATTAAACCTGTTCTGGGCTGCGGAATTATAATACGGGCCCGGTAACGCAGATTTCACCTCAAAGTTCATTTTCAAAATTATTTCTTATTTTTAGAAAACAATTTTCTTTAAAAATTTATTTCTCGGGCTTGGGACCTCGGAATTCGATTCCAGGCATACACCCAGGTCCCATATTCCTATGGACCCTCCGGGACCGTCAAATCATGGGTCCGGGTTCGTTTACCAAAAATATTGACCAAAGTCAACTTTATTCCATTAATTATCATAAATTCAATAGTTCAACACATTTCCACATAAAGACATCTCGGCCACGCGCTCGAGCTGTGCACGCACAACGAGGTAATATTAACGGAGGCTTTCGGGGCTTCGAAACATAATTTTTGCTAAATTACTTGGGTCATCAGAATCTCCACCTCTAAAACAATCATTCGTCCTCGAACGGACATAGAAAAGTACCTGAATCGGGGAAAAGGTGGGGATAACGGCTCCGCATATCGGGCTCGGACTCCCAAGTAGCTGCCTCAACAGGCTGACCTCTCCAATGAACACGAACCGAAGGATAACTCTTCGATCTCAACTGTCGCACCTGCCGATCTAATATGGCTATCGGCTCCTCCTCATAAGACAGATCCCTGTCCAACTGGACACCACTTAAGTCAAGTACATGAGATGGATCTGCAATATACCTCCGGAGCATAGACACGTGAAATACTGGATGCACGGCTGACAAACTAGGTGGCAAGGCAAGTCTGTAGGCCACCTCTCCTACCTTGTCCAGAATCTCAAATGGACCCATGTACCTAGGGCTCAACTTGCCCTTCTTTCCGAATCTCATCACGCCCTTCATGGGCGACACCCGAAGAAATACTCGGTCGCCTATCATAAATGTCAAATCTCGAACTCTGCGATCTGCATAACTCTTCTGCCTGGACTGAGCTGTACGATGTCTATCCTGAATGATCTTCACCTTGTCCAAGGCATCCTGTACTAACTCAGAACCCAACAATCTAGCCTCTCCCGGCTCAAACCATCCGACTGGAGACCGACACTGTCTACCATACAACGCCTCATACGGAGCCATCTGAATGCTCGACTGATAGCTATTGTTGTAGGCAAACTCAACTAAAGGCAATAACTGGTCCCATGAACCACCAAAGTCAATAACACAAGCTCGCAACATATCCTCCAAAATCTGAATAGTACGCTCGGACTGCCTATTCGTCTGAGGATGAAATGTGGTGCTCAAATCAATCTGGGTGACCAACTCTCGCTGAAATACTCTCCAGAAATGGGAGGTAAACTGAGTACCTCGGTCTGATATAATGGATATGGGCACACCATGCAGTCTAACAATCTCTCTCATATAGATCCTTGCCAACTTCTCTACTGAATACGAAACTGATACTGGAATGAAGTGCGCTGACTTGGTTAGTCTATCCACAACGACCCATACTGCATCGAACATCCTCTGAGTCCGTAGGAGTCCAACTACAAAGTCCATGGTGATACGCTCCCACTTCCACCCGGGAAGTTGAATCTGCTGCATCAAACCACCGGGCCTCTGGTGCTCGTACTTAACCTGTTGACAATTCAAACACTGAGCTACATAAGCTACAATATCCTTCTTCATTCTACGCCACCAATAATGCTGCCGCAAGTCCTGGTACATCTTTGAGGTGCCCGGATGAGTAGAATACCTGGAACTATGGGCCTCCTGTAGTATCAACTCACGAATACTATCCACATCAGATACACAAATACGACCCTGCATCCTCAATACTCCCTCAGCATCAACCGTAACCTACCTGGTATCTCTGTTCCTGACTCTATCTCTAAGAACACATAAATGGCGATCATCACACTGCCTGGCCTGAATACGGTCATACAAAGAAGAACGGGCCACGGTATGGGCCAAAACAGTGCAGTCTCAGAAACCTCCAATCTCACAAATCGGTTGGCTAACGCCTGAACATCCAAAGCAAGAAGTCGCTCTCTGACTGATAAATAGGCAAGACTACCCATACTAGCTGACTTCCGGCTCAAAGCATCGACCACCACATTGGCCTTCCCCAGATGATAAAGAATGGTAATATCATAATCCTTCAGCAACTCTAGCCATCTCCTCTGTCTCATGTTCAACTCCTTCTGTTTAAGCAAATATTGCAAGCTCTTATGATCCGTGAACACATCACATGGCACACCATGCAAGTAATGCCTCCAAATCTTCAATGCATGCACAATAGCTGCTAACTCCAAGTCATGAACTGGATAGACCTTCTCATGGACCTTCAACTGACGAGAAGCATAGGCTATAACCTTTCCATCCTGCATAATACTGCACCAAGCCCAACCCGTGAAGCATCATAATACACGGTATACGATCCTGAACCTGTGGGCAAAACCAACGTCGGTGCCGTTGTCAAGGCTATCTTGAGCTTCTGAAAGCTAGCCTCGCACTCATCAGACCACCTGAACTGGGCACTCTTCTGGGTCAACCTGGTCATTGGGGCTGTAATGGATGAAAAGCCCTCNTCTGACTGCTGAAATCTTCTTGGGATCCACCTGAACACCCTCTGACGATACCACATGGCCTAGAAAGGCAACTGAACTCAACCAGAACTCACACTTGGAAAATTTGGCATACAAATGACTATCCCTCAAAGTCTGGAGGACGACTCTAAGGTGTTGCTTATGCTCCTCTCTACTGCGAGAGTATACCAATATATCATCAATGAAAACAATCACGAATGAGTCCAAATAAGGCTTGAACACTCGGTGCATCAACTCCATAAAAGCAGCGGGGGCATTCGTCAGCCCAAAAGACATCACCAAGAACTAATAATGCCCATAACGAGTGCGAAAAGCTGTCTTATGGACATCAAACGCCCTAATCCTCAGTTGATGGTAACCAGATCTCAAGTCAATCTTGGAAAACACTGAAGCACCCTGAAGCTGGTCGAATAAATCATCAATCCTCGGCAAAGGATACTTGTTCTTAATAGTAACCTTATTCATCTGCCGGTAGTCAATAGACATCCTCATCGAGCCATCTTTCTTCTTGACAAACAATACTGGAGCACCCCAAGGAGAGACACTAGGCCTAATGAAGCCTTTATCCAACAAATCCTTCAACTGATCATTCAACTCTGGCGGGGCCATACGATACGGCGGAGTAGAAATAGGCTGGGTGCCCTGAGCTAACTCAATACAAAAATCAATATCCCTGTCGGGTGGCATACCTGGCAGGTCAGCAGGGAAAACCTTTGGAAACTCAAGAACCACGGGCACCGACTCCAGGGAAGGAACCTCGATGCGAGAATCACGAACATAGGCCAGATAGGCCAAACAACCCTTCCCGACCATGCACCGAGCCTTCATATAAGAAATAACTCTACCAGAGAATGACTAGGAGTTCCCTTCCACTCCAAACGAGGAACCCCTGGCAAAGCCAAGGTTACTGTCTTGGCATCACAGTCCAGAATAGCATAATAGGGGATAACCAATCCATCCCCAATATAACATCGAAGTCAACCATATCCAGAAGCAAAAGATCAACCTGAGTCTCCAGACCACCCATGACTACTAAGAAAGCACGGTAGAATCGATCTACCACTATAGAATCACCCACCAGTGTAGAAACATGCACAGCAGTACTCAAGGAATCACGGGGCATACTCAAATAAGGGGAAAAAATATGAAGACACATAGGAAAATGTAGAACCCGGATCAAATAACAACGAAGCCTCTCGGCTGCAAACTGAAAATGTTCCTGTAATAACTACATCAGAAGCCTCGGCATCAGGCCTGGCAGGAAAAGCATAGCACCGGGGTTGAGCCCCTCCAATCTGATCATCTCTAGGTCGACCTACTTCGGCCTGACCTCTACCTCTCGTGGCATGTCCTCCACCTCTATGAGTCTGACCTCTACCTCTGGCACTCCGACCGCCACCCCTAGATAACTGAGGGGGTAGGGGTACGCTTGATGCGGGAACCATGGCACGGGAACCCTGATACTGAGACCCACCAGGACCTCGAGGGAAAAACCTGGAAGTATGCCCCAATCTACCGCAAGAATAACACGGCCTCTTCTAATGTGGCTGGGGACTCTGGGACTGTCCCTGATAACCACCCTGGAAACTCTGAAGCTGTGGTGCAATGATAGGTGCTGGTGGTGCACTGTAAGCTACCTGAAGTGCCGACTGATAGGGTCTGGGAGGATGACCTCTACCTGAAGAATCCCTGCCCCCAGTGAGGCTCCACTGAAACGACCGAAAAGATGGAGCCTCTTGTCAGCCCCCTGACCACCACCCTGTGACATAATCATCTCAATCCTCCTGGAAACATTGGCCGCATCTTGGAACGAAATATCATTACCTGACTCTCTAGCCATCTAAAGTCTAATAGGCTGGGCGAATCCCTCAATAAATCTCTGAACCCTCTCCCGATCAGTGGGAAGTATCATAAGAGCATGTCATGCTAGAGTGATGAACCTGGTCTCGTATTGAGTGACTGTCATAGATCCCTGCTGGAGACGCTCAAACTGCCTCCGAAGGTCCTCTCTCTGAGTAATGGGAAGGAACTTCCCCAAAAATACCTCCGAGAACTGAGTCCAAGTCGAAGGTTCAGGCCCAGCTGGTCTGGCTAAGCAATAGTCTCTCCACCAACTCTTGGCTGTGCTAGATAATCGAAAAGTAGCAAAATAAACTTCGTTGGACTCCACTATGCCCATGTTCCGAAGAACCTCATGGTAGTTGTCCAAATAATCATGGGGTTCCTCTGATGGTGAACCAGTAAAAGTAGCAGAGAATAACTAAGTGAACCTGTCCAGTGTCCACAAAGCATCCACTGACATAGCTGCTCCCTCTGCTACCGGTGCTGCAATACCCGACTGAGCTACTCCGGCTGGCTGAGGTGCCGGAGTCTGAAACTGTGGAGCCAGCTGCTCTGGTGTGCGAGTGGCAGGAGTCTAGGTACCTCCCCCACCCTGAGAGACGGCTGGTGCAGTAGGAAGAAGACCCGCCTGTGCTACACTCTCCATGAGTCCGACTAGACGGACAAGAGCGTCCTGAAGCACTGGGGTAGCTATGAACCCCTCTGGGACCTGAGCTGGTCCAACTGGGACTGCCGGAACTGGGACCTCCTTGTCAGACTCGACCTGAGGGTCCTCCACTGGGGCTGCTGCTCTAGGCTGAGCCCGGCCCCAGCCTCGGCCTCTAGCACGGCCTCGGCCTCGACCTCGACCCCTCGTAGGAGCTGTAGCAGGAGTGTCGGGCTGCTGAGCGGAACCAAGGGAAGCACGCGTCCTCTCCATCTGCGAGAGAATATAATAGAAACTCAATCAGTACTCAGAATTCATATCGCACGACAGAGATGAAAAGAAATGTGGAATCATCCTAACTTTGCAGCCTCTGGGGGATAAATACAGACGTCTCCGTACCGATCCCTCAGACTCAACCAAGTTGTCCGTGAGTTATGAGACCTAAGCTTATGAGACCTAAGCAACCTAGAGCTCTGATATTAACTTGTCCGGCCCCGAAATCCCACCTTTGGGTTGTGATAGCGTGTAACGTTGAACCTGCTAGACAAGCCAACGTGTATAGCTAAACTAATATGATAATACCGAAATAACAGAATAAGCTTAAAACAGTTCACAACTTAACAGCGGAAATAGATAAAGTTTCAAAGCTAAGTAAAGACTACATAATACAGCATCGCAATAATTTTCCAAAACCTGGAGTCACAAACTCACGAACTGTCTATAGGAGTGCTAAATAAAATTTCGGAATGGAAATACATGACTGTCTCTGAGAACTAGAGGAAAAACAAGACAGAAATGAAGAACTAGGGATAGGAGAGACGCCAAGGCCCACGAACGTCAGAGGGTATACCTTGAAGCCTCTATGGTGAACTGAAGGAGACTCCAACAACGCTGTCCCCTGGGTCCGAGTGCGGGATCGACACAACAATAAGATGTGCAGGTAGCATCAGTACAACCGACCCCATGTACTGAGTAAGTACCGAGCCTAACCTCGGCGAAGTAGTTACGAGGCTAGGACACGACAACAAAATGTACCTATGCAGTTCAATAGTATAGTAGAAACTAAACAAGAACACAATTACGGGGAAGAACATGCTGGGGGTAAGAGATAGCAATTACTGAAATGACGAAAACGAAAACAACAGTCTAAAATATCCGAATATAATAACGGGAATTGAATCCAGAAATTAAACCGTGAAAAGAAACGGCATGGCATGTCCCCTCGTGCATAATAATATAAAATATGGCACGGAATGTCCCCTCGTGCATAAACAACATAAACATGGCACTGAATGTCCCCTCGTGCATAAAACATCACAATCACGGCACAGAATGTTCGCTCGTGCATAACAATATAAAATATGGCACGGAATGTCCCCTCGTGCATAACAATATAAAATATGGCACGGAATGTCCCCTCGTGCATAACAATATAAAATATGGCACGGAATGTCCCCTCGTGCATAACAATATAAAATGTGGCACGACATCACCCTTCGCGCTTTTACTCTATTCCTCACTATGCAAATTATGATGTAATTAATGAAAATTATGGCACGGCATCACCCTTCGTGCTTTTACACTCTTCCACACCAAAACAATGACAATATCAATGGCAAGGAATACAGCATAGTGGAAATACAATTCAAAATTCACCCGGCAAGGGGAAAGTATCAGTCAATATCGTAACGATTGCCCGGCAAGGGTCTCAGCTATACCCAATCATTTCAAATATATCCTTTACAATTGGGTTCTCAATCGAACCAATACATCATGAGTTCATCAACCAGAGTTTTCAACATTAATCAACTTCCAAGTAGAGACAATTGCATATTATAACGAACATGGAAGTAATAATAAGGTTTTTATCGAAAATAGACTCACGGGCATGCTTGACACACAATGCATAGGTACACGTCACCTCACCTATGCATTGAACATGATAAACACTTAACACATAGCATACAATACCTATTCCCTCACCAAAGTTAGGCAGGACACTTACCTCGGGTCCAAAAATAGCAATCAAGCCTCTAACACCGCCTTTCCTTTTGAATTCAACTCCGGAACAATAATATCTAGACATAATTAACTTAACTATATCAATAATGACTCAATAAATTTATACCATAGCCTAATTATCCATTTCTTAGCATTCTTCCAAAAATACCAAAATTCGACCTCGGGCCTGCTCGCTCGGATTCCAATAATTCTCGAAGGGAACACTCACCCAAAGCCTAAGGATCATTAATATACGATTCTTACTTGATTTCATGGCCAATTCACAGAAAATTCTCTAATGATTAGCAGTTCTAGGTTACTAGCCAAATTCTTGATTCTTGCACTAATTTATGTAGTTAATTAAGCTAGAATCCATGCATGAAACTAAGTTTTGAGTAGAGTTCACTTACCTTAGAAGACCAGGTTGTTAGCCCTTAATAATGAAGGAAAATCGCCCAAGGAAGAAGAGAGAAATGAGAAAAATGGGTTTAAAACCCGAATATAAAACACACTGCCTGCACAGTGATTCCGCACATGCGGCTCGCGGACCACAGGAGCGGTCCCGCACCTGCGGCTCGGGGACCGCAGGAGCGGTCCTGCACCTGCGAGAAAAATCTCGCTCCTGCGGAAATGGGCTGGGGAGCCTGGGCCCGTGCCTGCAAAGTCTAAACCGCACTTGCGGCTCTGCTCCTGCGGAATATTTTCCGCACCCGCGATAATTGACCAGGCCATTAGGTAATCGCACCTACGATGTTGGGGACTGGGCAACCGCACCTGCAGGCACACCAGAACAGGTGCACCAGCAGCTATGTTTGTTGGTTTTTAACCCGTTAGGTGCCTGGAAATCAGCTGGGCCCACCCGAGCCCTAGTCCAAATATACCAACGAGTCCTTAATCATAACACGGACTCACTCGAGCCTTTGGAACACCCAAAACAATGCTGAAACTCAAAATCACACCCCCAAACTCCAAGAACCAAACTTAGGAACTTTAAGTTTTCTAGACTTTGCTAACAACGTGCCGAACTGACCTATACAACTCGGAATGACATCAAACATACACACGACTTCCAAAATCATCCTACAAACTTATTCGACTAATTAAACCACTAAAATAACATCAAAACAAGGAATTAAATCTCAAAAGTCATAGAATTTTCTTAAAACTTCATAAAGCTCAAATATTCCAATTTCGATCTGAACCACATCATTTCAAGTCCGCTTTACACCAAATTTCACAAATAACTCGTATAACATATATTAAACTTGTTCCAGGCTCCGGAACCATAATACGGGCCCGGTAAAGCAGATTTCACCTCAAAGTTCATTTTCAAAAGTCTTTCTTATTTTCAGAAAATAATTTTCTTTAAAAATTCATTTCTCAGGCTTGGGACCTCGGAATTCGATTCCGGGCATACACTCAGGTCTATTTTCCTACAGACCCTTCGGGACCGTCAAATCATGGGTCCGGGTCCGTTTACCAAAAATATTTACCAAATTCAACTTTATTCCATTAATTATCATAAATTCAACAGTTCAACACATTTCCACATAAAGACTTCTCGGCTACGCGCTCAGGCTGTGCACGCACAATGAGGTGAGATTAACGGAGGCTTTTGGGTCCTCGGAACACAGTTTCTGCTAAATTACACAAGATGACCCTTTTGGGTCATCATATCCCAATGGGCTCGGGCGTGTTTCGGATTGATTCCGGATAATTTTCTTCATATTTTCATTGCTGGTGTCTGGTGCCCCAATTGTTCGTCGCGATTGCGAAGGTGATGGTGTGATCACATAGAGTAAAATCTCAAGCTGGGCACTTTCTTCATCGCGGTCGCGATTGGATAACTGCATTCACGTAAGGCTATGTTGGTTACTGTTCTCGTTTGCTTACTGGGTACCGCAATCATGTAGGGCTGAGACGAGGAGCTTGGAGTTGATGAGTTCTCCTCCGCGTTCGCGTGGGTCAGACCGCATTTGTGGATAGTTAGCATATGCAGGAATCGCTTTCGCATGAATAAGATCGCGAACACGTAGAGTATTTAAGGGGAAGTGCATTTTTCTTCTTCGCGATTATGATTCATTGATTCGTCCAACGATTATAAGTACTCTATTTTTGGGGGGTTCGGCCATTTTTACATATTTGGAGTTATGGAGCTCGGATTGAGATGATTCTTGAGGCGGTTTTCACCACATGGATTGAGGTAAGTGTCCTCTACTCGATTTTTGATTATATTTCATGAACCTATCTCATTTTTTGTATTTGGATTATGAATTTCAAAGAGAAATTTGGGGGTTTGTCTAAAATTTTACAAAGTGAATTTTGAGTTTTGAACATCGATTCAGAGTCGGATTTGAGTGAAACTAGTATGGTTGGACTCGTAATTGAATGGGTTGTCGGATTTTGTGAGTTTTGTCGGGTTTCGAGGTGCGAGCCCGGGTTTGACATTTTGGTTGACTTTGGGATTTTGATTAAAGATTTCACCTTTATCGATTGGGTTTGTTTCCATTGGCATTATTTGATGTTCTTGAGTTGATTTTGGCTAGTTTCGAGTCATTCAAAGGTCGGTAGGCGCGGGATGGCAAATCTAGAGTATTGTTTGCTTGCTCGATATTGGATTCCGCTTGTTCTAGGTAAGTAAGACTTCTAAACTTCGTACTAAGGGTATGAGCCCCTGAATATACGTGTTATGTGTTGGTGTTGAGGTGACGCACATGCTAGGTGACGGGCATGCACCGTGTGAATTATAACTCAGTTGATTCTATGGTACTGTGTAATTATCTATCTTGTTTCTATCCATGAAATTCCTACGTGTTATAGTAATTGAGTTGTGATCCATGCTAAAAATAACATTTAGGCCAAGTGCTTATTCTGTTGGGACCCACTGAGGTCAGTTCTGCTGTTGAGGTTGAATACTCCGAGAGCATGAGTGATGCGTGGCTAGAATTCATGATTTTAAGCATTATATACCTTGCATTTTATGTGCT